>JACTAT010000160.1:440537-462935 GCA_014526335.1 Chrysaora quinquecirrha | reverse complement strand
GAAGTAGATGAAAAAGAAAAACAATACTTAAATTTCACAATTGTTTATGTCTCTGGGGAATTCCACCGCAACCGCGCAACCACGCAGCTGCTTATAATCACGTGATGTTTTGCATTTCTTTGTTTGGTATTAGTTATTTCTGATTCTTTACAGAACTAATTTCACTAGTATTTTTCTAGAAGTTTATTTACGTCAATGCCTCAATTGGAAACCGAGTTATAGGAGACTGACTAAGCTCGTTTGTAAATGTCTGTAAATGTAACATGATTTAAAACTTGTATTTTTAATTGGTTTAATTTTCTCTTATATGTTACCGAAAAAACTGTTGGCTATCCTTATATGGAATATTTATTGTAAAGATTTTCCTTCTTGTATCGAGGACGTTTTTATGATTCAGAGTTCGTTGAGATGTGTCTTAGAGTCGAGCAGAATATTTGATATGCTAGCAAAAAGTTTTTTTTCCTTGAGTGAGATTCCCGATAAATCTATAAGAAACGAACAAGAGGAGGTGAAATTCTCCAACAATGTCTCTTAAAACTTCAAGTATCGAGAAGAGCTTCATTTGATGCATAGATAGTCAGAAAAGGTCGAGATGTCCGATTTATAATATCAACGAAGTAATGCTGCTATGTTACGTTATATTTGTATAATGAACATTGAACAAATTGAACATTATAAGAAAGAAAACGTAGAAGGTGCAGTAGAACGGGATGGAAATACTATATAATAAATTCGAAACAAAAATAAAATACGATGAGCTTTGCATAATCACCTAATTTTGTCAGAATCTTTTATATTCTTATTGTTACTTCATAATTAGATTAATTTCAATTCAGTAAAACTCTCTAAGGTTCAGAACAAGCTTATTTTCATTCCTCCGTTTATCATGTTGGAAAAACTTTTCACAAGCAAAGAGTCTGACAAAAATGAATTGCCATGCTTACTTACCTGGCTAAAACCAACTTAAAATGCATATAGGCCTACTCTTTAATGGTATGAAAATAATCTATATCCAAAGGTCACCGTTTCTTAACCCAAAAGTGTATCAAAAACGAAATTGGTCCCAATAAAACAACCACCAACTTGCGCATATTTTTTTCTCAGGCAACTCAGAAAAGAAGGGCCTCCTCAACCAATTCCTGGTCTGGTACAAAAAGTCAAAAATGGGACCAAAGATAACTGCAAATGACGCAAAAAATATGGGTAATAAGCCATCTTCATGTAAAAGGAGCAATAGCAAACGGCCTAAGGTGAATCAATTTAAGGATCTTTTACGCTAAAAATACAAATAATAACGACGCCACTGCTGCAAAATCCTGGTGAAATCCCAATAGTTGCAACGTCAGCTGCCAGTTTTCGTCGGCCAGAATATTCAATGCACACGCCAGCAGAAAATTCCAGCAGAAGATTCGTTGAAAAAATTTTATCTGAAAGAAAGCCTAAAAAGTTCGATAAAGGTAGCGAGTTTATAAACAAAGAATTCTAAGCCTTGTTGAAGAAAAACGGTTTTTACACTGCAAATAATGAAGTAAAGGCAGCTATTGTTGAAAGATTTAACAGAACATTAAAAGGACGAATGTATAGATACTTTACAGCTCGAAATACGTTAAGATATATTGGTAATTTGCAAGATTTTGTCGATTCATACAGTAAGACCCCGTTTACATGGCACCGGACAAGTTTTTAGCCGCTCAAGTTTTGTACGGATAGAGGATGCTTTGGTGTCTATGGTGTGTGTGAGTGTGAAGTATTCAAGGAATAAATTTATTTTCCTCACGACAACTAGCTTGGGTCTTCTGCGTCTGGATAAGCTTCTTTGCTTGCTCCACTGTCTGGCTTTGGATACCGCTGCTGAAACCTTTCAGTTATTTGTTTTAAATGGTTTCCCATTCTAGGCCATTCGCTGTTTTCATTGTTTTTAGTCCAGAATGACTTGCACAAGCAAGGCTGTTTCATCATCTGACCAAACAAAGTTCTTCTCTGCTTTCTGTGCCCCCTTTGCTCTGCTCATTTTTTCTTTACTCTTGTTATTAAAAAGAAATAGATTAACTTTTGCAATGAATAGGAACGATGATAACTCAAACATCACCGAAAACTTCGATTCGATATGGCGCCGAAATTTATGAATTTTGCTATTGCGAATGACGAGCCAAGAAAGCCTGCCAGCAAAAACCACCGTGTAAACGCGAGGCCTATCCGTACAAATATTTGTCCGATACACCTATCCGTACAAAAACTTGAGCGGCTAAAAACTTGTCCGGTACCGTGTAAACGAGAAAGAGAATGTTCAAGAAAGGCTACTTGAAAATTATACTGAAGAAATATTCAAGATCAGTAAAGTCTTTAAAGAAATATATCCAGTAATGTTTGAAATTGAAGATCTGCAAGGTGAAAAGACAGTCGATCGTTTTTATAAAGAAGAGCTACAGCGTGTGTATCTTCCAAAAACATTTGTTGTCGAACAAGTGTTGAAAACTAAGAAGCGAGGGGTGAAAACTTCAATTAAATCAGGTGGAGAGGCTATCCTCCGCAATTTGATGAGTGGGTAGCCGAAAGTCAATTGGAGGCAATATGATTGGAGAAGAATTTGATTTGGTTCTTCCTTCAGGATTCACCACTGATAGAGAGAACTGGTAGATTTCACAGTCGATTTGCCAATGTATTCCAATTAAACCACAAACGAAAATGGGAGATGGAATTGTTGCAAATGACTTTACCGATAGAAGAGAAAAATTATTACAAGATCAATATTGGTTTTCGATTGCGAATGAGTATGTTACGACAACAGATGAAGAAGGAAACTTACTAAATTGGGCTTTTTACAATTGTTTCGATGAAAATACCTATCTCGATAAAGAAATTATCGAAACACGTGAGAAAACTCTAATGTATTATGAATTTAAGAGACTGCTTAACGACAAGTTACTGAATTTCCGGAATTTGGTTATGAATTGAGAAACATGTTATCAGTATCATTGATTGGCGGAAAGATACAATTTGAAATGAAAGATAATTTGAAATCATTAGGATATTCAACATATAAAGGAAAGCTGCTGGAATTTACTAGTGCTCTTCTCATTAAGTTTTCAAGACCTTTGGCACATTTTCTCGGCTTGGAAGATCAAATCAAATGAATCACATTCTACCAAATGGCAGCTTCATTAAATATTTTGAATACTTCTGATAGCATACAACCTCATAAATCCATGAATCTGATTGTATATAAGAAGAAGGCAGATGGTGAGCCGCTAACTGGAGGAAAGATCAACTGTTTGAGTAGAATAAAGGATGGTGTTAATAATATAGAATGCGATCTATTGGAAAGCAACTATCTTGGTGGTATTGAGAAAAGGAGAGTTTTGAGAAAATTGACATTTTACGACACAGATCTAGATACGTATGTTAGATATTTTGCTCCAAAGAATATAATTTATACTTCGCTGGAGAGGTTGCAGTTTCAACAAATTTCGATTAAGTTGGTAGATGATGATGGAAATCCTGTTAAATTGACATCCTTATATTCAGGAAAACAATATATTGGAGAAACATCGCTGACAGTTAGAATTAGACTGGTAATATGAATGTAACTTTAAATAATAGACATGTAAATTTAGTGAATCCATTACCAGTCGATACCAGTTGGAAATGTAGTATGATTGTTTGCACTCTATATCGAATAGAAAAGATGAGAATAAAAAAGAGTTTGCCATTTGTTGTGATTTCATTGTAAGTAAGGACGCTGCTTCTTTATTAGGACAAGTTATTGTCGATACAAAATCAATTCACAAATCAGCTATAAATCCAGCATCGTATAGAGTAACAAGATCTGATATTCAATCATTCGACATCAAAATCATCAACTGGGAAACGTTTGAAGATATATTAGATAAATTTGAAGAAAATTGTCAGATTGACTTATCATTCATTAACGATGATTAATGACTTTTATCTTACATGCGCCATCGATTCTAATTCAACAATAAAACTTGAAGAACAATTACATTTACATGGAAAATGGGAGGTGGCATTGGTAGAAATTGTCTATGAACTAAGCGATAGATTTGAATTTGATCCTGCAAAATATAAATATGGTAAATATGAACTAGGGAGAATTGTAGCATTTTTCCAATTGGGTAAGGTTAGTTTTGATGACTTAGGTGCGAGAAATGAATATACAAAGGCATGGAATCAAGCTGCTGATAAGGGTAAGAAATATATGCATCTTCGAGATTTGATTAGCCAAATCTCAGATAAAGATAACATTCCTAGGTGAACCATGAGAGAAATTGTCTCAATTATAAATGCTGACATAAAACGTCACGAAGGATCATTTAAAGATAATGTAAAAGAATTAGATTTACCTTTTGAGGTCTACCAGAGTTTTCAATTGTCGATTCAAAAATCAAGATAAGGTTTCCATAGTATGTGAAAAGAGTTGTGTAAATTGTTTGGTTTTGTGGAAGCATCAGAAACATATAGTGACAATATGAGTAATGTTTATTTTAGAGATGTAAGATGGAGACCTTATTCTTTTTCTTGAAGTCATCTAGACAAAACCACTATCAGATTATACGTACAAAGCAATCGAAAGAACAACCGATGTGATAGGCGATGAAAATTTTCAAGTCAATGCAGAAGGGAAGAATATGTTTAGATATTGCTCCCTGTTAGAGTATCGGGTAGTCGGAAAACTTAGCACACCATTTCAGCGTTTCACACCATTAAAAAAAAACAAACACGTTGTGAATTTTGTGGAATTTTAAAATCTATTCCACTATTCATTGTTGTACAAGGATATGAACGAATTTACTATAAAAGTCTACAACGAATTGGGAAAAGAGATACAATTTTACAAAACAAAGACAAAGACAATACTCTTGCTAAATTTTAGAATTTCCCCATATACAAGTCAACTCCGTTTTTTTTTTTTACACTTATCAACGTGGAAGAGGAGTAGGTAGTATTTTCAGAAAAGCTGGATCTATATTAAAAGAGTTGTTAAATCTGCAATGCCAACAAAAAAGAAGCAAGGTGTAAAAGCTGCCGAGAAAATTTTGAAAAATTTTTTTACAAGAAGAAGGAGAGAATGCAGTTGATCGGATATTAGCTGGCGAGAATGTTGGAGAAGTTGCAAAAGATACTGCCAAATCTTCTATGAGAAGTATGAAAAGAAAAGCTACTGAAGAAATTGTCAATGTTGTTAAGAAAGCGGCAAAGAAATCGCCTGCCGGTAAGAAATCGCCTGCTGGTAAGAAATCACCTGCTGGTAAGAAATCAAGGGGTCCTCCTAAAAGGTCAATAAAAGAAAGCACTATGAAGGGTATCTTCATACCTAAGCAGTCAAAGACAGCTGGAGTGAAGGAAGCAAAGCGTACTGATTTAAAAACTTTGTTGAAGAAACTGTTGAGGAAGAAATTGACAGAATGAGCATAAAAACAGAATATTCTCAATGTCCTAGTGAAAGTTTAGATTTATTCTGCCAACCAATAAAACAAAATGATGTCAAGTATTTTAAAGATGTGGAATATTTTCCATAAACTGCTGCTCTCAATGCCTCAAAACAAACTGTTGTGTTTGACATTCCTGCTCAGCCTGATCACATGATTGACTTGAATCATTCTTATTTCGTCTCAACTCTGGCCATTACAAAAGCAGATGGAAGTGACATTGAAACAACCACTGCAGAATTTTTAGGGGTGATAAATAATATTGGGCAATCAATGTGGAAGCAGATAGAGTTAGTTTTGAATGACACTCCTGTCACAGAAGCAAAGGGAATGTATGCCTACCAATATTACATGGAAACAATTCTGAATTTTGATGAAACAAGAGCTAAAAACTATTTGAAAATGACAAACTGGGTCAGCGATACGATTGGCAAACAAGATAGTGGTTTTTCAACGAAAGCAGCGACAAAAAATCTGGGTCTGCAAGATCTGTACCATTTGACGAGAGTGAAAAGGTTAAAGTGCTCACAAAACCTTATGTTAACATTTGCAATCAAAGCAAATACTTGCTGCCTGGCGTTCGTCTTCAATGGCGATTGAGTCCAAACAGCAATGTGTTTTGTTTGATGAGGAAAACTGGAAACACTTCAGGCTTGTACATTTCCAAAATGAAACTGGTGCTCCGTCACATACATATTCAAGATGATGTATTGAAAGAAATTGAAAGAACGCTGATGAAGACTAACGCAATTTAACCAGTCTATCAACTTCACATGGCAAGAGATATGATCATTACCGCAACAACCAGCTTGGTTCAAGACAATGTGTTCAACAGAAAGATTCCAAACAGACTGTTTTTTGCGCTGGTCGATAATTCATCATACAATGGAGCGGATGAAGGAAATCCGCTTGAGCTTGGACATGCTTCAGTTTCTGCCATTCAAGTGACTTTTGACAGTCAAGAAGTTACACCACCCTTAAGATTGAATTATGATGATGATGATTTCTTCGATGCTTACAGTCGTTTGGTGACTAGCTTGAATTATACACCTAGCCTAATTGATTACGATAGATTCAAAGAAGGATCAGCCATCCATGATGTTACAACAAGTTTAGAATAATTTTACAACAGTTTAAAATAATGTTAGAACAGTTTAGAATAATGTTACAACAGTTTAAAATAATGTTAGAAGAGTTTAGAATACTGTTCAAATAGTTCAATCAATGTTTTTCTTCTCAGCGTCTTCCTAGCGAATAATGTCCATATGGCAGCGTGTTAAAACCATCATCAAGAGTGTATCTTCTATCATCAAAGGGATTCAGCGATGTTTTTGTTCTTTTTGTAGTGAAGATGGCGTGACAGCGAGAGTCAATGTTGCATTGTTTGTGTGAATACACTTTCTTTTCCCTTAGACATGTCAAGTAATCTTCATGCTTCATTTGCTTCTTTCCCACATTCTATTTAATTCATTTTGCTCTTTTGATCGTATTTCCATCATCGATTTGACAGCTGTAGATCTCTGATCTCAATGCAACAAATTCTGTCATTCCCACGCCACCGAGCTCGTCTTTCATTTTCCCGATAACTTTCTTGTTTCTTGCAGAGTAATTTGGATGTTCTTTATCGTAATTGCTAAAATTGAAATCCATCTTCTTTCAATACTTTACCGACTTGATCTTTACACATTGGTATGTCGTAGATGAAACTGTCAGCGTCCATGTAGCATAGTTGCACTTTCAGAGAGTTTGGCTTCGCAAAGTTGTAGTGGAAATCATACATCAATTTCTTGCTGACTTCCAATATGCTGCAATCAATATACATTGGTTTGTTGAGTGTAACTTTTCACATCTTTTTCTCAACCAAAAGCATGCCTTTCTTGATTTCAATTACTCCATAAAAGTTCGGATTTCATACCTATCTTCTCAGAACTGCGCTATCGGTGCAGATTTCAAATTGTCGATGATTTCTTACATTTTCCATCGTCTTCCCGAACACGGAATTATTAATCAGCTTGAACAGAGCTTATTCAAACTCGTTTCTTGCTTCAGTTCTCTTCTTGAAGTGGAGATCAATGTACTCTTTCAGCCAACTGCTTTGCTTAAAACCTCAATGATTTCATGAAGTTTTGTCAGCTTCAAACCCAATTCCAAACGCTGCTTCAAATTTCTTTCATGCTGACGTATTCTTCTTTGTTGTACACATTTGGTATCAGCTTCGGTGTCGATTTAAAATTTTCCCTGGGAAAAGTTCTTCATGAGCTTGCTTTTGTTGCGAAGATAACATCTCTTCTTGAACCTGCAATTTTTGCGGCGCTAACGGTAGATCTGCATGATAACCGTCTAACTCGACTGGATATTCCAAATCTACTTTGAGAATGTAACCAACATCTTCATTGGATCTTGTCAGCAAAGCGTGGATGTTTGTGTTTCTGATTTCTTCTTGTGTAAACTGCTTGAAACCACCATACAGCATTGGTTGCGACATTGCCTATGCCACGAGGTTTACTTGCTGGCTTTATATGCAGCTTTGAATTGACTTAATGTTGGCGAAGTCTTGACTTGAGCGCTAAGATTGTTCCATACTCTGGCTCCTTTATAACAAAAGCACCGCTGACCAGTTGAAGTTTTTAAGAGGAGGAAGCTTGAGGTCTGTATTAGTGTTACGCAGCTCTCCGACAATATTATCTGACAATTGTTCGAGCAGAGTTGTAAGGTAACTGGGCGCTTCCTTATTAATCGACCTGTACACTATCCTAGCCAGGGAGCGCAGTAGGCGCGGGAGGCGAAACGCGCACTGACCCTTGTGTAATTAGGTGTGATGCGCATGCAAGCGAGGTTGCGCAAGAACCATCAATTTCTTCAAATCAAATAACGGTGAGTACTCGATTTCTTTACATATCTTTAGTTCATTGAATATTTCATCACTTGTACCAATTTGCGTAGAGTTTTGCATGTGAAAACAATCTCATTCTTCATCTTTGGCGCGAGCAACACGGGCCTATTCCTGACCGGCTCTGCAACTCATTCGGGGCGGCTTTTAATTTATTCAATAAAACAAAAAAAAATTTTCGATTTCGTAATAAAGTAATAGAATCATCTTCAAGGATGGTTTTGGGAAGTTTTTAGAGTTAGATATTATAAGATGAGACAGTTCTAGCAGCTTTAGTAACCCGGTCTGTGATCCGAAATTTTCATGTTCATGAACGAATCCAAATTTGAAGTCGTCAGCAACAAAACGTGCTCTCTAACGCACACTGGCTGGGCCCCAGGGACTGGTACTGAGCTGAATTAATAATCTCTCTTACACGTTTTAGGCACCATCCTGTATGCATTAGGATAGCTTCATCACCCATCTGGTCATTTGGAACATTTGCTGTTCGTTGTGGTGCAGAAGGTACTTTTTCCTTGACAGCATGGCATGTGATCCAGATGTGCTGAAGAATATGCTGCAGAACAATGTTTAAAGAGCTTGCTTCATGGCCTGAAACTTCAATTATGTTTTTCCATGTACCATTGTCACTAGCTTGTTCTCTCTCAGATAGAAAAGCTTTTTCAGCCAAAATTACCTTACTTTGCAGTTTCGTATTATTGGAATTCACCCCAGCATGTAATGAATTTCTGATAACAGACTCGATGGACAAGACAAAACTTTCATAAAGATTTTTGTTCCGGACCAAAATGCTGTTCAGGGCTACAGCAGCAGAGTGCTGCTCTTGATCTTACTCAAAACTTCAAATATGACATTATGAACAATTTTGTTGTATTGTATATATGTAACTAGATCTTCAATATTATCTTTAGAGTTATCTTTAGAGTTAGGTTCCATTGATTTTTCCCTGTCAGAACTGTTTTCATTATCTGAACCAGAACTTCTTGTATCTTCACATTCATCATCTTCACTGCTGGTCTCAGCATCAATAATTGAAAAACTAGTTCCATTAGCCATTTAAATATTTGTAAAGTTCATATAATGTTTTTTTGCTTTCTGTACCCTAAGCTTGTTATTGTTGCCATGGAAACCTATGAGCATAAAAATGGCAGACCTGGTATTCTGTCATTTTATAATATTAAAATCAAAATTATAAATCTTAATCATAAAATTTTCAATTGTGTTCCTTGTGCAACATTAAATGCTTTTAGAAAAAAGAGGATCACCATTTTCATTCACGTCAGTATGAGCATCAATCTGAGCAGTCATGATCTTTTCTTTCAAATTGGCAATGATCTTTATGTTTCTGCCTTTTAAATTCTTCAGGATATGATGCATATCATAACCTTTCAGATTGTGCGAAACGATCGGGATCGTGTGACGGTTTGCTACTATATTCAGATGATTGAAGTTGCAATACTTGCAAGACAGACCTCTGTATTTTCCTGCAATGTGACAATGATCTTTGACTTTCTTTTTATTGTTACCACCAAATAACTGCTTGCAGCCATAGCGGTGTGTAGCCCCGTTATGTTTTATATTGTCTTCCGGTGTTAATCTAACTAAGCATCGGCATGGTTTTCTTGAACACTGTTCGGATTTCTTCATTCAATTCATCCAGCCAGTTCATTCCAGGGGTTGTTGCCATCAATCATCGATTGATTTGACACAAATGCAATAACTGATCGGGTTGTGTTCTTGATAAGCAGCTCCCTTGTTTGAACTTTCCAAAATGGATTCAGTATCTGCATAGATGATAAATGGTAGCCAGCACTGGTTCTTGAAATTTTCAAATTTCAGTTCTGTTTCTTTAAGATATTCGACAGCTTGGATGATTTTGATTTTCACACATAAGTTTTAATGCTTTTCTTAATTTTCTTGCCTTTGACATCATGTTAGACACAAAGGACAGTAAAAACGTCCATGATGCTTATGACCATCACGACCGGCTAGACGGCGACTCATGCTCTTTATCCAGCAATAGTGACTCTCATCGTCATCAATAATTACTGGTCCATTTACGCCCCAGGCGTAAATGATGATTAATGCGAAGGTCTCGGGTCTAGTTCCCTGCTTGCAGCCATGTGCTTGGCACCCAGCCACAAGAAGCACTGATGATGGAGCTTCCGATTATTGTACTAAATAATCAATTTGTTTATGAATGTTATATACCAAGACTTTGATTTCTTTGTATGAATTATCGACTACTGTTCCATTCGGACGAGAATTACTTGGTGGTTATTGGTTTGTTAGTTTTACCAGTAATGATCGTAAGAATAGGCTTCTACAACACAACAGGAGAGAAGACGAGACATTGCTGGGGCTGGGCCTAACCGACTCAAACAAGCAGTCTAAAGACAATTTGTTCTAGAACCAATTCAGTACCTACGTGGAAGCTTTAAGTCTCCAAGCCCAACTGTGATGGGTAATATACTCAACATGAACAGTATCCTGTAAACTTCGCTAAAGTTTGAAATATGATGGTAATTTGTTTCCTCGAGAAGTATCTGTAAAGTCGCCAGAGAAGGCTCAGAAAGACGTTGCACGAACGAAAGCAGTTTAAAAGACCTCAAAGTCAGAACTATCAGAGGAGTATGCAGGAACTACAGCGACAGTAGATGTTTTAAATCAAGGTCATCGAATGAGTTGAGATCGAAGGGAAGTATTGTTCAATTTCGTTATAATTCGTACACTGGTACGCCCATCGCGACAAAACTGTCTGTCTTGAATTTTGAAAGCATGCCCTGCCCTGCCCGGCCCGAAAATTATAAATTGTGTTGTCCTTTTCATCTCAAGCTGAAAATGCCGAGATGGGCGGGCAAAGGTTCTCAACTACCAGCTTGGTCATTATTGTCTTGAATATGTTGAATAGCAGCTACGGGTCATTGTTAAGACTAAGGCTGAATCAGTTCTTGCCCATTAAATGCTCAGTTGTGGTATATGTACAGGGTTTCGCTATTTGGGCGGTATTTTGGCGGGTTTGCCACCAAGAATTTGGTGGCAAATGATAAGTCATAAACAAATGTATCATTATTAATAGTTATTATAGTGAATTTTGCCAAATACGATCCCAAATACTGCCAACCCTATGTGTGTTATTGCCTCATTTGTCTGTCTTAGAGACCGCAACGCATTAACAGCAGTAAATTCACATGCTTTCCACGCACAGCTTTGGTTATCCTTACTGGTACAATTTCATTGTCTTCATCAAAATAGATGCTCATTGAAATGTTGTTGTTTATTTCAAATGTATCAATCATCTTTTTGTTTGCTGCTTTTACTGGATATGTCAATCCTTCACAGTTGAGCTCATCTGAATATGGTTGATACTTTGCAACTCTCTGTGGATTTTTTGCTTGTGGGTGTAGGACGGATAGAATTGCCCAGATGAAACATTTATCGTCTCTGTTCTCAATATTGATGACGGCTTTCTTGTTTTTGATATAATCAGGTAGCTGTGAATACTTTTTACCACGGATTGCTTCAAAATCAAACATCTTTACTTGCAGTTTGGTAAATCTTGCAAATATCCAACCGCTTCCATTTTCGACGAATTCATCAATCTTATCTTGTAACTTGTTGATAACTTCAGCTACTTGATCTTGAACATTTTCAATCTCTGACCATAATAGTGAAAGGATTGTGGATCTGAACATAGGTGGTGGATATGTTGTCATTTCATCAAGCATCTTGTGAAATTCTACATCGACTAGCACATAGTACTTTATTCCTTGCTTATGTCTCGGTAATTCATCTTGAATTTCTCGGATGATATGTTGTTTGATTCTTGCCAGGTCTTCAATACTGACTGGAATGACCCAGTGCAATTGTTTTAGAAATGCAGAGACAGAAGATTCAGACGTTGAAATGACCAACGATAATGCAACAGTATAACTTTAATAGCATTGTTGGTGTTTAGAATTAAACTGTTAGAGTATGAATATGTTTATATTAAGAAAATGTCATTGTTGATAATAAACATATTTCAAGTACAGCAGAATGACTGCTGCGTATGCGCATGAGCATATAATCATCGATTTATATAGATAAATTAGCCAATCAGATTACAGGATTATTACATCATTTTAGGGACTTTCCCGTTTTTCTGGAGATTTTCCTTTTTTCTGGAAAGTTCTAACCAATCAGACTGTTCGTTTGAAACCGGGGACTTTCCCGGTTTCAAACGAGATCATAAAAACCATCCCGTTATAGCGCTAGCTGATGATGTCACTGGTGAGGTCACTGTGCTAGGAGGGACCTGTGCTAATCCGTCCCCTTTACATTCTACTTACGTTCGAATTTCTTCGGACATAAAAACTCTGAATAATGCATGCTTAATAAAATCAATGTAGCTAAAGAAAAGATACGACACATATTTTATAATCAAGCAAACGCTTTTCAACAAAATATCATCATGAGAACATATACAAATAAAATGTTAAAAAATCAAAAAAAAGCTTGTTTAAACTAAAGAGTAAGAATCCGCACCCGTTATGCAAGACTGATGATATCATCGAACACCTAAAAGGTTAGAAGTTTATTAAACTAAAGCGAACCCACACCCGTCATGCAACATACCTAATGGGACACGTAGAAATTTTTTATTTTGTTATAAGTAAACTCGTGACAACTGCTGCTATTTTATTAGCCATAATCGATTTTTTAACTTTTCATTTGTATATGTCTGATGATGATATTTCATCGAACAGCTTTCGATTGTTTATAAAAACTGGTCAGGCCTTTTCTTTAGCAAAAACTGTTTGAAACTGCTGCACTGATCACCTCGCAGGCCACAGGATATCATAAGAAGCGGTGGAAAGTGGCATGAATTCTTGAAAAGCCGCACCAATACCACCACAACCCAAGGAGAGTGGGAAAAACTTTAACTTATCGAACTGTTTTTCAATTTGGACAATTTGAAGCAGGACCAAGCACATAACATTTCTAAAGTACTCATTGCACATAGCCTGCTTAGGCGTGCATGAAAGAATGACAATATAGTTTCAGGAAAAACTCGTCCCATGTGGGCATACTACACGAAGAAAATACACGAAGAAAATATGAAGAAATACATGACTGTTAAGCAATCAAGAGTCTCTGGTCCTATTAGACAATATTCTTTCAAACTATCATTACAAATAAGTTTGAATTTGGCTTTATATCGTAGTTATTGAGCTGCTTTTCTGTCATGTTTTCATGTCCAAAAATATGCTACTTGGACTCTCAAGTGGCCAAAAAGAACCTCAGTCGCTAACTGCTTTGCTGCAAAAAGTACACCCAAGTACACCACAAAAAATCTCAAGAAATTTCAATCATATCCCCTTGACTCGTACAGTATACACTCAGTCTTTGATTGATCAAACTATCACACAGAAGATCATTTAATTGATTGCCCTGCTCATGCTCATCACAAAAGCTCTTCATTCAATGACTTTTTTGTTGCATCTTTCTCTCTTTCTGCTGATTCTATTTTGTCAATCTGCTTCCCTGACATCTTTCAGGAAAATCTTTATCTAGGTATTTCTGATTAACTTGCAGCCTTCTGAACTTTCGCTAGAGTCCGGGAGGTAGTGGGATGCAATGGGATCCCTAACCTCCCAGACTCTAGCGAAAGTTCAGAAGGCTGCAAGTTAAAAGGCAGCAAGTTAAAAGGCAGCTGAGTGGTATCTTGTCTTTCCAAGGCTAAACTGGTACTAATACTCACCCGCATCGCGGCTGTCAAGGTAAAAACTCACCCGCATCGCGGGTGCCAAGGTAAAAAGCTCGCCCGCATCGCGGACGTCAAGTTAAAAAGCTAGTCTACTTGTAATTGTAAACATATAAGAGAATTGATAGAAGGCTATTATACTGTGAACAAAAAAAGAACATTACCATCATCATCATAGTTATCATCACTGTCAAAATTATCATTATCACCATCATCAACTATAACATTATAATCACCATTAGAATCATCCTCATCATCATCATCATCATTACCATCTTCATAATCATCATAATCATAATCATCATCAGATCATCATAATCATCATCATCATCATGCCATCAAAATCATAATAATAATAATAATAATAATCATCATCATCATCATAATCATCATTATCTTCATGTTATAAAAATCATCATCATCATCATCATTATAATATGAAAGCTGAAGGTCAAATATAAGCCAAGTTGTATAAAACAAAACCTTGGGTGGGATAGTGAGCCAGTGAGTGACGAAGGTTAAGGGTATCTCTGACTGTGCTCCATCCACTTGAATTCTAATGCTACGTTTCTATGCCCTGTCTGCACTCGAAAATCTTATTATTAACAGCCTAAATAAAAGTCAAACAGCTGGATGGTAAATGCTTAATGAAATTTTTTGCCACCAAATTTCCAGATCTACTGAGAATATTCCAAACGCTTTTGTGCCAACTTAAGACGCAAAATTAGTAGTATTACTGCTGCGTGAATTCGAAAATCCTATCCGTATCTCATCGCAGACTTTTAATTTTAAATGTCCTTCATGAACAATAAATATCTCACTTTGTCGGAACGATTTTCATTTTGTGTGTTTGTGCTCTGAATTTTCAAAGGAACACTAACGTTAAACCCGAAAAATTTTATGGCCTCTTAGTAGTGTTTCATATGCATTGAAACAATAAAACACAAAGTTTAGTGAATTATGGAATGAGTAAAATTCCAAAATGAATTACAGTCTCCTAGTGTCCTTTGACGTTCGTTAACCCCTGAAAACCTGAAAACGTACTTACCAAAAACGCGAAACAACCCAAACTTGCCAAAAACCAGCAAAAACCACCCAGAAATATCCAATTCACCTGGAATCGTCTATTAAGTGGCAGAAAATCCTTAAAAAATCACCAGAAACTCTCATGTTCTTTGAAATTTCATTGTTAACTCTTAAAATTCTACTTTCATCTTGGGACTTTTGTTGACATAAAAAGCTTTTACATCACTGGAGTCGGAAAAGCCTTTCTTGTTCACAACACTACTGTAGTATTGTATTTGGGCGTGAAGTTGAGAGATAAGACACAATCGCACGCTGCCAGAAATATACCGTTGGGGAAAGGTATCCATTGTCTGGAAAGCGTGTTTCATTATCATATCTCAAAATATCTTACGAAAAGAAATTCTCACGTCTCACGATTGTGCGATAGTCGCACGACAGTCAAGATTTTGTATGGAATCCAGGCTTTTAAAGCCGCAAGTCATTGAATAAACCCCTGAGAGTTGCACGCAAAAGATTCAATGTACGTGTAGTGAAAGGAACATAATAGATGGCCGCAATCAAAACCAAAACTTGTTGAAGTCGAGATAAAATCGAAATTTTAACAAACTTTTGATTCTCAAAACATTTAGAACAATACGGCGTGCACTACCTGGGCAGAAAGGGCGTCGATCAAAAAACGAACCAGGTTTCTAGGTGCCCCAGGACTGGAGCCTTTCTTGTTGAATCGAACAATGGGTCATAACAATGGGGCAACCTGATTTGCATTTAAGCATATTAGTAATATAGGATTCTTTCAATCTTTCATTGTAAGCGACCTGAAAAGAAATGGTCACTTGATGGCCTCTTTTTCAGAGTGCCACAGTGCCTCTCTTCAACATAATTTTTTTTACGAATTGTGGGGGGTTCTTTAAATAAAAACCTGGAAAAGATAGAGTAAGGTTCAACATTTTTAACTTTGAAACTTTAAAAGAACCCCAAAGATTTATTTTAGATTTAAGATTTATTGACTCAATTTGCCGAACAGTTAACTTTATATTCAAGAGTCTTTCAATTCTTGCAGACAAGCAATGAAATAATTTAAGCTTTAGCCGTTACAATAACATTTTAGCTGGTAAGAAAGCGTTAGGCCAATTTGTTATTGATGTTCGTCTGTTTATCATTTTTGACTGATAGGAAGAGGCAATCCGATTCAAAAATTTCAAAATCTGCAAAAACAGCACAGCCTGGCATGCCCCGTGAATCAAAAGGTACTTCGAAATCATAGAGTGAAAGGCGCACAAAAGATAAAAATATTGCAACAAGCCAACAAATTTAGCACTTAACAATCCATTCTCTGGTCAGAATGAAATCTCAAAAGGTATTGGTTGTGCGGAGTTTTTCGCCCCTAGGTTTGTAAACAATCAAAAACTGCTGAGGCTCGACATCGTCTGGAATAGGCCGATTAGGTACGATGGGCAATTTAATGATAATCAATGACAAATTAAACGATATAGTTGCCTACCGTTGCTCAGCTCTTCAACCAAAACAGATATAACAGAAGTTATGTCATCAACAGTGTGGAACAAGTCATCTCTGAGGTCTCTTTCTTTCCCAAGACTAGCATTATTTCCAAATGCTTGTTTTACATCTCCATTGACAGTAAATAAAGATCCTTTAGAAGACTGGCAAAGCGTTCCATATGTATGGGCATTCTTCACAGAGACTTCCATTTCTCGGTTTAAAACAGTTCTCGAAACGTCGCGAGGGAAATTATGATTGTTCTAAAATATAAAATGATATATCAACTGAATAATAAATATAAATTCAACATTACGCCAGTTTGAGGTAAACTGTCTTCAAACAAAGATTTTTTTAAATTATTGACAAAAATCAAAGTCTGGCTTTTGAAAACAAAACTTCTTTATTTTTTGGCTAAAACCTTCCAAATAAAAGGCTGTCATAAGTATACGACAGAAAAACAAGAAAAGCAAGAAAAGCAATCGAAAAGAAATTTAAGATACGTATTTTCAAGTGTTGTAGAGGTTGTATCAGCAATTTATGCAGCCGGACTTCAGAAAAAATATCTTGGTCCTCACGAATCTTAAAAATTGTGTTTTCCTCCAATTTCAATTCCTGGTATATAATCATCTCAACCTCATGATTTCTAATCTGTAATTATCTTTATGGAATCTTGTGCAGCTTTGCCGTTTTAAGCATTTGTATTCCGAAAAATCGAGTTTAATTGTTCAGAAGGATTAAGATCTTGT
The DNA here is from genome assembly GCA_014526335.1 of Chrysaora quinquecirrha. Taxonomy (NCBI): domain Eukaryota; kingdom Metazoa; phylum Cnidaria; class Scyphozoa; order Semaeostomeae; family Pelagiidae; genus Chrysaora; species Chrysaora quinquecirrha. The sequence goes on along the minus strand of JACTAT010000160.1, from coordinate 445,580 downwards.
GACGTTCATGTTTCTTCGTTTTTCTGCTCCCAATCATGTTTCTCATCCCGATGATCCAAAAGCAAAATGACCAAAGTTGACTTGGCACGAACCAAAAAGAAAATTTCTGTTTTGATGTAGTTTCGTCGAAAGCTTTCACTTCACATGGAAAATTTTCTGTTAAAGGTCTATTGTATTCTAGCTGATCCAATTAGAAAACGATCCTAACATAATCTAATACAGGAAGTTTATATCATTTATTGTCAAATGCATCACTAACGCAAGGCCAAGATAGAAGTCTCTGTTTTCTACCCTTTACACAAATATCTCCACAGAAATACGCAACAAGGGTGAAGCAAAAATGTTATCATATGGAGGATATAATTCAGAAAAACGTTGATAAATACATGTCTGTCTGACTCTTATTACTTGACCAGTTAAATTTTAGAATAACTTACATTCAAATTAAAGCCTGTTATATAATAAAAACATAGAGGTAGAAACTAAAAAGCTTTGGGTTTGAGTTGACATGTTTTAGTTTATCCAAAATGAATTGATCAATAAAGGAAATTTAAGAGTATCGATGCTTGAATTTATTAACAGGTTAAGTGATGTGACAGTCTAAAGATAAAACTGGAAAAAGCTAAACACAATCAAAACGATAAAACAAAGAAATAACAGAAAAGCTAAGACATTTAAGATAATGAAGTGTTGGGATAGTCTAAGACTCCTGGGCTCATGAGTTATTCCTGTGTGATAATTTCGCGGTCTACAGTATTCGAAAATTTAATTCTTATCTGATTTTTCATGGATATGCTTGGGACGACTGTTTCATAAATCAGATGATATAAACACAATTATCAATGATTCTCTTTAGCAATAGAAAAAACATGTTCCCCAAAGGACATGCTTGTTACACCTAAGAAATATTGCGACAAGATCAATCAAGATCTCAAGGCTCTGATAATATCTAGGGATAGAATAAAAAAGGCTGCCCTTAAAAGTAAATAATCTATTCTCTTGGACCCATATAGACAATCAAGAAATAGGATCAATTCTCTTATTGTTCAGTTTAAAAAGCAATATTTTTCCGCAAAAATTTAGGAATGTAATGGTAACATGAGAAATCTTCGAGGACAATCAATAAAATTGTGAACAAAAGATCCAAATCCAGTAACATTGATTGTTTGAAGAATTCATAATATATAACGTCTTTTGTACAATTAGCAAGAAGTACCTAGCAAAAAAGTTGCTGTCCCAAAACCTCTTCTATCTGCTGAATATGGTGATAGCAATTGCAATATCATGTTTGCTTACAGGAAAACTAGAGTGAAAGAAGTCTGAGTTGTGACTGCTTAGACTAAAACGTCTAAGAGCTTTGGAAAGGACAACATCTTTTGTTATTTCAGAAAACTAGCTTTTCCATTTATTGGGAACTCTGGCCTTTCATTCCATACATCAACTGAAACAAGTCCATTTCAAGACTCTTAGAGTTTCACCAATATTTAAGGAAGGAGAAAATGCTAAAAAGTCTATTTATCGCCGAATTTTGTTTGGCGCGTCATCCCCAGGCTCTTTGAAAACTTGTCATATCATTAAATAGATTTGATAATGATAAAAATAAAAATATAAATTGTAAGGGAACAGATGGTGATAGACCTATCAGACCCTGTTGGCTGCATTAAACACTACAACTAAACTACTTCTAACTAAAATGAAATCTATTTGCAATAAAATTTTTTTGTGCCGTGAATTTGAGTTAATTATTTTGATGCCAAGTACCTCTGTGTATTTCAATCCGAGAGTTGATTGATGACACCTACAGGATGCGGCATTTTCACCAACTTCGTTATGCGTGTGGTATTACTTGTCAAGCTGCTTTCTCAATAAACTCACCCAATGGCAGCGTAGTACTTAGTCACCTGACCAAACCCGACCAATAAGAAAGTAAACCTGAATCGCGCGCTTTTGCCTGTCAGTAAAATGGTATACAGATCACAGCAACACACTCTCTCCCTAATTAGAATTTTGTTGTCGTGCAAAATGTTAGAAGTTCAGGAAATATTCTTATCCCACCCACCCAGTTTTCTTAACTTCAAAATACTGAATGCAAACTTATCGCCTTGCCTTACCTCCCCAATGTAAGGGAATGGTTAACTCGTTTGTTGGGGGCAATCAAACCATGTTCAAAGTTTGAAATTAATCAGATAATCTTTGGTTGATTTAAGTACGTGAACCTAGTTAATGGGTTTGAAACAATTATGGGAATTTCGGGAAATATTCCTTGCGCGTTTAGCTCAGTAGTTATTCTATAAATTACAGCTTACTCTGTTCGAGTTTGTGTTATAATCAATCGACTTGGAAGTGGTCTAAGCTACTGAAGCTCTCCTACAACCTCTTCCCACCTGAAGCTATTTCCAATCGTTTCTATTCACCCCTTGCAAAATGATCAGCAGTTTATATCATACAATGTTTTTCTGAGAATCAACTATGTATGTACATTTTGAGATCCGCTTCACTTGGATTGAGGCGTGGCTCTGCAGGACAATGATATGGGGCCCTTTCACCCCCGTTCTTGTCGTCCTTCAAAATAATGTCACTATTCCTGGAGTCGTTTTCCTTGCACTGAGGGTTCTTCTACCCCCCTCTTCGCGGTTGAACGTATCTCCGCATTGTTGAGTTACGAGGCAGTTGATGCTTTTACCCCTTGTATCTCCGATGCTCTAACAGCAAGGCGTTTCCAAGTTTTTCTCCACGAGATCACTCCATTAGTGTCTGAGGGCCCCCTTCTCCCTCTTTCCGATGGAAGTGATCTCGACATTGAACTACTGCGGGGCCCTTTCATCCCCATCTTCGCGATGCCAGCATGCCTCTGCATCACAATGTCACGGGGCCGTTTCATCCCTCGTACTTGTGGTGCTCTAAAACTGACAACGCAGCATGTGCTCCCTTTTCCAATCTTCACATTTTCACACAGAATAGACTTTGTTAGTTTCTTAGGCGTCGAGTACTTAGGGGCCCTTTCATCCCCCTTTCAAGGTAATGGCTCGACCTCTAAGCGTCCTAAGCGCGGGGCCCTTTCATCCCCCATCGTCATGATGCATAGTTCAAACAGCTATAATGCAAACATTGAATATGAACAACGTTACAAACTTGCATCTATCACAGTGTGGTTTCACCTCGCACTGCCAACTCTAAAATTGAGGCTTCTTGTCACAGGCCACTTCCCGTGTAATCCGTCGAAAATGGTTGTGTGCATGTTGTTGACTACTTTTGGTGTTACTGTATATTTTGCCATGGTATCTCTGATGTTTTAAGGCGCTCTTTAAGCGCCGCCGCAGTGAGAATGTAGTGTTAAAGTAATCAAGTCTGGACTTTTAAAAGACAATTCTGTCAGCTTGTCTTCATCTTCGTCAAAACTGTTTAGTTTTTAAATTTTATTATGACTATCATAAAATTGAAGTGATTTACGGCATCGAAGCTCTCCAACCCCCATTTCCATCGCTTACCCAAATGTTTGATGACACCTTACATAAAACGCATATTTTGGCTGGCAGCAATTGTTCTCCTTGCCAAAGTTTCACACGTTTCGTCCCATAGACTTTGCTATTTTGTAAGGTATCGAGTACTTAGGGGCTGCTCGCCCCTTTAAGGTACTCGCCGACCTTTAAGCATCCTAGCTTTGGGTCTTCAATGCTCATTGCTGATGCTTAGCTAAGCAAACATTACACAAGATAATTTTATTTTCAATCGTTATACTAGTGCAAACTTTTGTGCTAGGAACTCTAAAACAGGGGGAAGCTTTATGCCAAGCATCACTTCCGTGTACTCCAACAAAGTCAACTGTTGTTTTCCTTTGTGTTATCTGTTTGCCCTGCTCACCTGAAACCTTAACGCAGCAGGAAAATAATTAAGTAATCAAATCTCTCAAATTGTATTACAGTGGTACAGCTTATGGCTTTATTTGGCAATGCGTTCCAGTCTTTGATGACTCTTTGATATAAGATTATATGTAACTTTTAAGTCTTCAGGAAAAATGTTCACTTTAAATGTTTGTATATTTTGGGGCAAATCATTTACGTACAGAACGAAAAGGAGTGGCCCCGATGCGCTGCCTTGTGGTACACTGCAATTTATACCCATTGAAAACGACACCATGTTTACAGTCCGCTAGCAATGAAGATATTCAGTCGCAGATCTGTCCATCAATTCCATACGATGTAACCTTTCGAAGCAATGTCTCATGTCGTACCGAGTGAAACGCATTTGCAAAGTCAAAAATTTAATATCAACACCAACGCCTTCATCTAGCATTGACGTAACATCTTCCAAAATCTCGAGTTCTTCTAATGCGCAAGAGCGCTTTCCACGAAAACCAAATTTAAGGCTATTGTTGAAAATTAAATAGAGTTAAAAACTAGTTGTACAGAATATTGATCTCGACAAGCAGAAAGTCTTGCCGTTGTGCAGACTTTGAGGACATGAAAATGAGAGTGTAACTCATATCAGAAGTGTATGCCAAAAACGTGACCAAACGCAATACAAACAAAGGAACGATCAGATTGGTAGAAAGGTCCACTAGTCCACCATAATGTTCAACAAAAACAAAAATATACGAATACAAAGTATGAAGATCTCAGAATTGAGATAGCAAGACTTAGGAATAAGAGCGTGTGAGTAATATCAGTTGTAGTTGGAGCTTTAGGGACGCTGACAGGAAAGTTGGAGAAGAATCTCTTAGAGTTAAGAATTCTTAACGTCATCTCGTGTCACCAGAAATCCACTCTCCTGGGCAAAACAAGCATTTTGAGGAGATCTCTTGATGAGGCTGATGATATAAGCCAGATGCTAGGACAAAGACAAGTTCTCCTACCTTTGTTCCGACATTCGGAAATGACATATAATCAGTCGATTCTAATAAGATTTAATGGTAAAAATATGCATTTATATGTGATTCGGGCATGACCATTTTCCATATAAGGCTATGTCACGTGATCTTTTGTTATTATTATGAGGATTTTTTGTATCACATTGTAGCTTATACATGTAGGCTTAGCCAGCCTG
>JACTAT010000160.1:428547-438703 GCA_014526335.1 Chrysaora quinquecirrha | reverse complement strand
AAAGATCATCTGGGGTTTAATTTGCTATTTTCGAAATAAATACAAGGACGGGATAGCAAAAATTGATAGCGAGCATGATGATCTTTTGCGGATAAAATTCAAAAAAGAGTATTTTTCATTAGAGAAAGATATATATTTTGGATTGGTTTATATAATACCAGAAAATTCAACATCACTAAGACGTATAACAGATAGCTTTGAAACTTTAAAAGAAGAAGTAAATAAGTACTCTAAGTTAGGCAATATTATATTAAGTGGTGATTTTAACAGTAGGATAGGTGAGTTAGAAGAACAATGTCAAAAACAGAAAATGGTTTGAAGAGAAGCCTTGAAATTTTAGAAAAGTTTTGCATGAACTGGAAATATTATGTAAACACAGATCAAATGAAAGCCCTGATATTCGATAAAACAGGAAAGCTGAACAGAAAATTTATATACAAAATAAATGGAAAAGATATTGAAGTTAAGAAGCAATATAAGTATTTGGGGTTTTTGCTTGATTGTAATGGAAGCTTCAACAGTACAATAGAAGATCTTGCAAACAGAGCCAAACGTGCTCTATTCTCGATACTTAAACTTTCTACGGAAGAGTATATTAAACATTAAAACTATGATTGAAGTATTCAAGTCTACTGTTAAACCAATCTTATTATATGGGTCTGAAATTTGGGGTTACCAATCAAAAGAAAATAGTAAAGTAGAAAAAGTTCAAACGATGTTTTGTAAGCATGTTTTAGGGGTACACAGAAATACAACAAATGTTGCAGTTTTAGGAGAATTAAATATAAAACCATTGAAAATTGATATGGATGTAAACTCTTTGAAATTTTATGATTATGCAAAACAAAACAGATGAATTACTAAGATTAGCAATAGATCTAAACCAATCAGTAAAAACGTCTTGGTATAACAACATAGGGAAATTGTTTTATGAAACGAAATTTGATATTAATAACCTTAAAATTAAAATATATAGCAAAGAAAATCTGTTGAGCAAAAACATAACTAAAAAGAATAATAAAATGATAAAAAGGATATGTGGTAAATATCTGACTAATGACTTTGAATTGAAATGGCTTAAACAGTTTATCAAAAATGAAATTTTACAAAAACTTTAAAAGTAAACCTGAAGTAAGTAAATATCTATTACACGTAGAATCAAGAAAACATAGAACAGCTTTAACTTGACTAATTGTCAGTGCACATAAGTTGAAAATCGAAACAGGAAGGTATGGAAATAAAAATAACCGTGCAGAACAGACTATGCGAACTTGAGATTATTGCAAAAATAATCCAAAACCTATAGATGACGAAGTGCACTTCTTGTTTGACTGTGAAAATAACAATCAACAAAGAAAAACTTTCTTACAAAAGATAAATGTAAGTCATGCCTCACTATTAGAAATGAACGTAAGAGAGAAGATTAATTTGACCAATAATATATTGAATAATGAAATATTAAAAGGAAGATTGATATCTTTAGCGAAATTTGTATACGAATCTGTAGAATCAAGAAAAAATTCCTAGTGTATTTAGTTTAGATAAACGTATTAATTATTTTAACGCAATATTGCAATTTATGCAACTCTATTTTGTAACTGTTTAATGTAGTATCACACAATTAATAGTAATCATATGTTGTATGATATGCTAACGTTGTATGTATACTATTAGATCCTGTAAAGGGTGTTTAATTATGAAATGAATGCTATTGTGAGAACCAACTGTAGTTGTTCGTTTTGAAACAAATGCTTCAAAGGACTCCAAGTCGAATACGTACTCTTAGTCGCCAAGAAAACGTCCTCACGTGTATAAATTTTGAGTTTTTCCCCCAACCCCAGACCTTATTAGGACTCCCCGTTTATTAATTTTGGAAAAAAATTTCACTTGTGAAAGAATTAGTAAAATGTGAACATCTTGCCCTTTATTTACCAAAATTGGGCCCCGGTTTGCATCCAAGGATCAGCACTTTCACTTCTGAAAACCTTCTGGACGACACAGCCATTCAACCTATATCCTGTCATATTTTATGCAGGGCACTGTTTCTGAGTAGGGACAATGGTTCTGGGAGTATTCCGACGCAGTTTGTTAGTGTTTAGTGGAGCTGCAACTCCAGTCCATATCAGTTGCACCAGGAGGGTCTGGGACTCAATATTAGGGCATCACCGGAATAGGAAAACTCATTTGTTTAATTATAACTTTACCCAGTCAATATTGGACGCTTATTTTCAAAATTTTTCCTGAAGCTGCCAGAAGTTTTCTTTCCGTAGACAATTGTTCAATATAAATTTGGGACAATTGTAAATTTTAAATTCAATATTCCTTGCAGCCCTACCGTATCCCCATCAAATCCAAAATCGCAGTTCAAGACTGCTACTATCTATATCAAAAATAATCTATTTCAAATATTAACAATGTATACATACATCAACAAACATATATTTTTCACTTTTCTGGGGCAATCACACAACTGTGATCAATGGCAAGAAGTGCACTATAACTGCACTCTCCCCAGAAAAGATTCAGAAATATCATATACTTGCTCAAACTGCCACTCAGTTAAACATCATCTGTATGTTTCACACCAGATCTGGACATGGATGTTTGGCCCTGGGGACACCGGTACCCCTCTCATCATCCATGCATCGACTCTGGATTGCTGCCGCATTTCTACCAGGCTGACCGACCCATGCCGTCGGTTCTGTATCGCTAGGTATCGACAGCACACAACACCCCCTTAATACAAGGTTTGGCGTGGCCCGCCCCACCATAGGGCAGCTGCCCTTGACGGGTCTTGCCCAACAACAACCCACTTCTTGCCACATCACACTTCGAATGCCCACATAAAGTATTTAATAAAGCAATGTAGCATCGTATGTAATGCCTTGTGCGTACCGTATGTAACGAGTACCGTATTATGTACGTAGTGTTGATTGTTTTAAATTTGAATGATTTTGTATTGGTTATTGCCAGCATGCACATTGTTTGTTTCTCTATTGGATTTTCTCAACATGTGGGAAAAGGGGGCTGATTAAACTACGTTTATTAAATTTTCCTGCCAGATGTGATGCCAGGTACGCAGGTCACATTTAGGAGAGGTTAGGTGATAGGATAAAGCAGCATGTTCCGACTAATATTCGTCAGCACATATTTCGGCAAAGAGAGCAACAACCACGTGGGTCCAAGCAACAACCTATCCTTAAACATGATCCCACCATAGGACAACACTTATTCGATAACCCTAATCGCCAGGATTATTTTAAAAACATTGGCAAATTCTATTGATCTTCCCGCTGCAGCCGACAAGCTGATTGGCGTTTATAACTCAATGTCCATTGATTCGTGCATTTAGATCTGCATCTAGGTGTAAATTCCGCCCTTCTCAAATAATTCGGTCTTTTTCTGACGTTCATACTCTGAGAAGTGTCAGACGAAAAATCATTGAAGTATGCCCAAAAATGTTTCCGCTGTTCATTGCAACAGTACTAATAATACTACTACTACTACTAATAATAATAATAATAATAATAATAATAATAATAACAATAACAATAATAATAATCATCTAACAAATATAATTTACAATATAATAGAGGTATGGATAAAACGAGATTTTTCAGGACAGGAGATGCTCAAAATAGAGTTGTCATACACCCTAAATCTACACGAATGAGTAAAGGTCATAGTTTTCCTAAGAAAACAAGAAATATAGTTCCATTTCCTCTTTACCCGAGGTTTTTCCTGTCCTTTCTTCTCGCAATCCAGATCCAGCATTTAAGTTCGAGCTTCTAAGCCTCTCTGCTACGTCAACAGGACTGTTTGCGTCAACAGGCTTGTTTTTCATAGGAAGGGGAGTAGTAAGCCCACAGTTTTGTTCGTGCATTTGGAAGTATTGGGCATTGTTGGCAGGATTGATATTGACCCATGTCTAGCAAGTAATTTTCTACTCTCATCTTGAATTCCAGTGCCCACTTTCCACCAATCACTGCTGGTAGGAGTCTATTCCAATAGTCGATCACACGTTGACTGTTCCTACTGTGTCCCCTCAACGACTCAGTGTTGGCACATGTAAAAAATTAATCATATTCCATTTTTACCTCGTTGGTCAGAATTTATCGTGTTTTAATTAAGTTCCCTCTTGATCTTGCATCTGCTCGTTTCTGTAGCTTCAGCAAGTTCTACAGATTTTTATAGTTTCTACTTTGCAAGCCGTGCACTAGTTGAATCGCTCGTTTCTGTATTTTCTTAAATTAATCAATTTTTTTCTGTAGTAAGGTGACCATGCGGTATGAAATATTCTAGGTGCGGTCGAAAATTTTTATACAGGATCCTAAAGCTTGGTATCATCATAATCATTATTATTATTTTGACACAATATCCTTTCAGCATTACAAAACGAAAAACTTAGACTACAAATTCACAATTTAGGATGTAAGAAAATAATAATAAAGCTGCTCTTCCAAGGGGTTGTGTTTGGGTCACCACATCAGGAATTCCTTTAGTTTTCGTCTTGAAGGAAATTAGCGAGGCAGAATCTCCTATTTCTTTAGGGATGTCATTCCATGTAGTTGCTCCCTGGTATTTAAAGGATTTTTTTGCAATATTCTAAACGAAGTCGGGGAATTTCGAAATCAATTTTTTGTGTGTTGTATCTCGAAATAGTAGATCTCGTAATGAATATGTTCTTCAGGTTCTCTGGGCAGAGTTCATTTTTCACTTCATAAGTTGCAATTAGCCTATCAAACTTAATTAGGTTTTTTACGTTTAGCCAATCACAGACCCAACCATCTTTGTACTTTCCATTTTCAATGATCCTACGAGCCCTATTTTGCAGTCTTTGGAGAGACTTTAGTTTTGTGTCTGGCAGATGTCCCCAGATAGCATTACAATATCTCAAATGGCTTTCGACTAAAGCTCAGTAAATAACTGCTAGGTTAGACCGGGGAAGAATAATTCTTAGTTTAGATAATGCCCCAAGACCACTTTTTATTTTTCTTTTGATAGACAAGATCTGATCTTCCCAGTTCATGCTCTCATCTATAACAAGGCCCAGATATTTTGTTTTTCGAACTCTGCTCAGGTTTTTGTGCTTCTGTTCAATGTCGGTTTCTTATTGCTTTCAGTTGTCTTTGGTGCCCTATTAGCATAAACTGAAAGAAATGCTTGCATCATCAGTGTATAGATTTGGAGTGGATTTTTTCAGGCATTTCTCAAGATCATTCATGTAGATGATGAATAGCAAGGGACCCAGACACGACCCTTGTGGGATTCCACATTGAAGCAGCTGTTTGCTAGATGCATGACTTTCAATAAAGCAATACTGCTCACGTTCGGTCAAGTATGAGTGGAACCAGTTGTGTTCAAGATCGGAGATCCCATAGATAGATAACTTGGACAATAGGATACCGTGGTCGACAGTGTCGAATGCTTTTTTTAAGTCCAGAAACAGACTTATGTTCGTTTCACGATTATTTATGTTCCTGAACCAAGCTTCGGTGATATTAACTATCGATGTCAACGTACTATGCGCCTTACGAAACGCGAACTGGTTATCCGAGAAAAGACCATTATTCTTCAAAAGGGTGAAAAGTATCATGTCAGCGAATGTCTACTTAATTCACATTAAATTATCTTATTAGCTACATTAGTTGCCTTCAGTGCTGCTTTTATACACTACATTGACGGTTTCATGTCTTCAAATATCAATACTCCTATAACCTTTTCTTCAACTACATTCTCTAATTCTATCATCTCCATCAGTCGTATACTATAGGAACATACTTTAGGTTTCTTGCATCATTACCGATGGGCATACTTTTACATTTTTCTACATGGAATTTCAAAAGCCAGTTCCAAGACTTCCAAGACCATTCACTCAATTTTACTAAGTCTTTCTGAAATAGCAGGTTGTTTGCAATATTCTTACCATTATTCCATACTTGGTATCATAAGGAAATATTCAAAGATTGCATTCTACTATGTTTAGAATGTCATTAACGGCCAGAGACACTAAAATATTTATTCACATCGATACATATACGAACATGAAGAAGTACGAAAAGAAACATCCAGAAAGTTAAGCTTCTAGAGACATTTTTTGTTTGCCTTAGACCCTGCTGTTTCTTTTTTCAATGACCACGTGATCAACGATGTCTGTGATTATGAAAAAATGGGTTTCGTCATCGTGAATTGAAAACTAGGTTGCAACCGTGTTCGTGTCACATGACGAAAAGGAAGTACTACGAAAAGACAAAGAACAGTGAAACTAGTTAGATGAAGACATGTGTATTTCCTTACAACCTCTCTGAAAATAGCCGTGAGCTTGCTTTGCAAGCTTAGAAAAATCCTTTAATTAAATAATGCTATTAGCAATATGTCAATCATTCTTTTTGTAAAACATCAGCCAGTAAAGTAAAGGGATAACTGCTAACCTCTAGCTAATGACACACAAATACAAACAATCTATATCCAAAATTGAAAAATTTGGGTAAATGCCAATGAATTGTCGATAAAACTTGTAATCGACCTATTGAAGAGCTAAGAATTTTAATATCCGTGATCTGACTGCACTTGTCCTTGAACTTTCACGTTGTTGAAGCTTGCAGATTAATAAATTTTTTGATATTAGCTTGTCCAGCAATGCAATAAGCCTTAATCAAACAGAATTTATTTTGCCCTGAGAGTAGGAAATAAAAGAGTCTTTCGTTTGTGAAAGGAGATTAATTTTTTGAAGCATGAAAATATTAATATGCCCCTGAATAGCAAGTAATATAAATACACACTTTTTTTTTTATAAGAATACAGTCTATAAGAATATTCAGGCTCAAAATTGCTGAAATTTAAGAATTATTTAAGAATAATCTGAGGCTCACGCTTGACGAGGATCATTTTTATTTCTCTGCGTTTTTTGCACTGCACAATAAGTGTGATTGTCAGGCAACTGTATTTGTTTTGAAATGCATACATCCTGTCTGACTCTTTGATACAGTAACTCTTTTTATTAATAAAATAAAAAATGAAAAGATTTGACTTATTTCTCTTGATCTTCAGGCCAATTTACAACATTGATGATTGAGAATAATTTAAGAATATTTTCAGGCTCAAAATCGAATAAGCTTAAGAATAATCGAGGCTCGGCAAAAAATAAGGTATTCTTATAAAAAAAAAAGTGTGTAGTGGGTTCAACTTTGAAAGTTCATATGTCGTTATCTTATTTGGTGTTGAGACGGTCGTGCAACTTATTATGTCATTTAGAAAAAGATCAGGGTCCAGAGCTTCAAGTTCAAGGACGAAGTCAAGTTTCTCAATTTGTCATCTCTTAAAAGAGAAATGGTTTCCGAAGCTTAATCTGGTTCGAAGAAGAGGAAATTGGACCACGATGTCTCGTTTAACTATCAACCAAACAAACTAAATTTGATTTAAATTCTTCTATTCCTAAAAATAAAAGTTCAGTTAACTGTTAAATAAAAGTTTAGAAAAAGGAAACATAAAACCGGCAAAAAAGAACTTGATATCAATAAAAAATAATCTGAAGAAGTTAATGTATGTGAGTATATGTCTTATGACTTAGCTAGTAACAGCGAAGACAATGAGCCCTCTTCCAGCCCCTCACAGCAACGGTTTTTTCGTCATGAAATTGAGGAAAACGATGCCTTAATAGAGTTAAAGGAATAAAAGCCTGGTGTGGTGCATCATTTGTCTGTTTCTGTTTAATGTAAAAGGTAAACAGCGTTCAATTCGAGATACGAAAATTCTCATGTGTTTGTAGACCCTACCTATTCGTTTCGACGACTCAAGATGTTTCGAGAATTATCTCACACCAGATAATTTATGTTGTAAATTTGATGTCAAGTGTGGTTATCATGATATAAACCTTTATGAGAAACATCACATGTTCTTATGCACTTTTATGGATTAACCCTAATCCATATGGGCTTTTTCGACTTACCATTTATTAGGGGGGGGAGGGTGTTCTTTCCACCCCCTTTTGTAAAATGTCTTTGAGATGAAGCAGAGCTATGGAACTTAGCCTTAGGGTAGAGCATCACCAAACGAACAAATACATAGTTTTGGCGACTCCCTTTTCTATTGTGACGTCACAATGACGGGAAAAAAATGCAAAAACAGTAAAATATAGCGAACCTGAAGGATTTCTGCACCACAATTGTTCATCATGTCTCAAAAAATGACTCATTTCAGAAATTCACTCAGAAATAGCCAATTATGCTTACATAATTTCATCTAAGAGTTTGTCTTGTTATGCAACCGAACCCTGTAGTTCAGAGTAAGACCGTGTGAACCCCAGCCCCCATTACAGAAACATTCCATGCATTCTATATATCACTTCAGACAAAGTGGGAGACTAGAAAATTTTGCAAACAGAACTCTGTCAGTCAGCGAAGACCGTGTGAACCCCCAATGAACACGGAAGTTCCGTGCACCGGCAATTCAGGAAAAGTGAGACAGCTAAAGTTTCGCAAATATAACCCTGAAGTTCAGGGAAAGAAAGTGTGAGCCCCCTATAAACACGAAAGTTCCGTGCACCTGAAGTTCGGGAAAAATGAGAAAGCCATAGACACGCAAAAACAATGTATAAAGCGTATGTAAGCTCATGAGCGTATGTAAACATACATGAAGCGTATGTAATCTTACGAGCGTATGTAAACATATGAGCGTATGTAAGCGTATGAAGCGTATATAAGCTCATGAGCGTATGTAAACACACTAAGCGTATGTAAGCGTATGAAGCGTATGTAACCTTACGAGCGTATGTAAACATCATAGCGTATTTAATCTTATGAGCGTCTGTTAAAATACGAGCGTATGACCCGTATGTAGCTATACTTATGAAGCGCACGAAATGTATGTAAGCGTCTGCGAATGTCCCCTGAAACATCACTATCGTTGCCTATACAATAATTACGAAATAATAGTGAGATGAATATGGTCTGATAATAGGAAGCGGCTGTAACCAATGTATAAAATTATCCTCACCTATATTAGAAGAAAATTGAAAAGATGAACGTTGTCGAAGTTCGTAAAGCAACCGGTGTTGGAAGACAATCGATGAAGTCAGCAAGACTCTCTTTGAAGGAGGGCAAGATGGTAATGGTCGCGAAGGTCGTAGCAGTCCCGGGAAGATCATGTCTGAACAACCAGTGAGAATTAAGCTGCACGATGATGCCTCTTGCAAATTACCGCACATCAGAAAACTGTTTACATAAGATGAAATTATCGAACTCGAAAACAGTTATTATTAATAACTGGTTGAATCGTAGAAGGCGGATTGATCACCAAGAATAGGTGGCAAATGAGAATTCATATACAAATATAAAATTATTAGTTATTATAGTTTGATAACTTCGCCGAATACGATCCCAAATACTGCTAACCCTATGTGTATCATTGTCTCATTTGTGTGTCTCAGAGACCGCCACGCGTTCACGCGTTAACAAACAAGTCATTGACATTTTGTTAACAAACAAGTCACCAGACTCTCTGTCCTTTGGAGACCGCGGTTCGTTGTCCAAAGGTATCAAGCGTGCTTTTAAAGATATAACATATAGAAATAAATTGATTAACATAGCAGAGTCTTTCGAAGCTGGGTGGGGTCTGGTTGACGAGTATGTGAGACGCGATGATGCGCCAGACTCGGAGCTGTTAAAAAGAAAAATGACAAAAGGTCAAAAAACGTTCAAAACCTTGGGTATCGAAATGCTACTGATGTGTGAATGGTTAGTTTTCGTTTATAAATGCAAGTGAAGGATCCATAAGTATTCCTGAGCAAAGAATTTCATCCTTTGCTTCTATCGTTAAATAGTATAAAAGATTGTGAATTCACAGTGCTTGCAAGAGCTCTCTGCTCTGTAGAAGGGAAAGTGTTAATGTCATTTGTGATAGGAAATGTTGCAAAAATTATGACAGAACGTACTTTCGTGGTTAAGAAAGTCACAAAGAAGGGGATGATATCTAAGATTTTTCACAGTTTCCTGGAGTCTATAATTAAATACTCTGTTGGATCCAAAATACCAGAAGGACTTTCAAGAAGGTAATATTCGTTCAGGAACCCCGTAAGGTAACAAGTTATTCAGTAAATGAAAATAGTTGGTTAGTGTCGCCCGTTTTCTGATTTCAAAACAATACTCGATCTCATCGA
>JACTAT010000160.1:339188-397519 GCA_014526335.1 Chrysaora quinquecirrha | reverse complement strand
AAAATAATTACTAAAACCTGCCAGGCACCCCCTGATTTACCTTAAGGGGTAAATAGAGTGTTTTTCTATCATAATAGCTCCAATTTAAGAGAAAAAACTCCCCTCAAAAAAAAAATCGCCAAAAAGGCAAGTCTATAGCCTTGCCAAATGGGCAAAAATCAGCCAAAATCAGGGTTTTGACAACCCTTTTTTTCTTCAAAAATAGTTACTAAAACCTGCCAGACACCCCCTGATCTGCCTTAAGGGGATAAAGAGAGTGTTTTTCTATCAAAATAACTCCAATTTAAGAGAAAGAATTCCCCTAAAAAAATCGCCAAAAAGGCAAGTCTATGGCCTTGCCCAATGGCCAAAAATCGGCCGATATCAGGGGTTTTGAAAACTCCTTTTTTCTTCAAAAATAGTTACTAAAACCTGCCAGACACCCCCTGATCTGCCTTTAGGGGGTAAATAGGGTGTTTTTCTATCGAAATAGCTCCAATTTAAGCGAAAAAATTCCCCTGAAAAAATCGCCGAATAGGCAAGTCTATAGCCTTGCCAAATGGCAAAAATTCTGCCGAAATCAGGGGTTTTGAAAACTCCTTTTTTTCTTCAAAAATATTTACTAAAACCTGCCAGACACCCCCTGATCTGCCTTTAGGGAGTTAATAAAGTGTTTTTCTATTGAAATAGCTCTAATTTATACGAAAAAATTCCCCTCAAAAAATCGCCAAAAAGTCAAGTCTATAGCCTTGCCAAATGGCCAAAAATCTGCCAAGATCAGGGGTTTTGAAAACTCCTTTTTTCTTCAAAAATATTTACTAAAACCTGCCAGACACCCCCTGATCTGCCTTTAGGGGGTAAATAGTGTGTTTTTCTATCAAAATGGCTCCAATTTAAGAGCAAAAATTCCCCTCAAAAAATCCCCAAAAAGGCAAGTCTATAGCCTTGCCAAATGGCCAAAAATCGGCCAAGATCAGGGGTTTTGAAAACTCCTTTTTTTCTTCAAATATAGTCACTAAAACCTGCCAGACACCCCCTGATCTGCCTTTAGGGGGTAAATAGGGTGTTTTTCTATCGAAATAGCTCTAATTTAAGAGAAAAAATTCCCCTTAAAAAATCGCCGAAAAGGCAAGTCTATAGCCTTGCCAAATGGCCAAAAATCGGCCGAAATCAGGGGTTTTGAAAACTCCATTTTTCTTCAAAAGTAGTTACTAAAACCTGCCAGATACCCCCTGACCTGCCTTTTTGGGGTAAATAGGGTGTTTTTCTATCGAAATAGCTCTAATTTAAGAGAAAAAATTCCCCTCAAAAAATCGCCGAAAAGGCAAGTCTATAGCCTTGCCAAATGGCCTAAAATCGGCCAAAATCAGGGGTTTTGAAAACTCCTTTTTTTCTTCAAATATAGTCACTAAAACCTGCCAGACACCCCCTGATCTGCCTTTAGGGGGTAAATAGGGTGTTTTTCTATCGAAATAGCTCTAATTTAAGAGAAAAAATTCCCCTTAAAAAATCGCCGAAAAGGCAAGTCTATAGCCTTGCCAAATGGCCAAAAATCGGCCGAAATCAGGGGTTTTGAAAACTCCATTTTTCTTCAAAAGTAGTTACTAAAACCTGCCAGAGACCCCCTGATCTGCCTTTAGGGGGTAAATAGGGTGTTTTTCTATCGAAATAGCTCTAATTTAAGAGAAAAAATTCCCCTCAAAAAGTCACTAAAAAGTCAAGTCTATAGCCTTGCCAAATGGCCAAAAATCGGCCGAAATCAGGGGTTTTGAAAACTCCTTTTCTTCTTAAAGAAAAGTTACTAAAACCTGCCAGACACCCCTGATCTGCCTTTTTGGGGTAAATAGGGTGTTTTTCTATCGAAATAGCTCTAATTTAAGAGAAAAAATTCCCCTAAAAAAATCGCCAAGAAGGCAAGTCTATAGCCTTGCCAAATGGCAAAAAATCGGCCGAAATCAGGGGTTTTGAAAACTCCTTTTCTTCTTAAAGAAAAGTTACTAAAACCTGCCAGACACCCCAGATCTGCCTTTTTGGGGTAAATAGGGTGTTTTTCTATCGAAATAGCTCTAATTTAAGAGGAAAAATTCCCCTCAAAAAATCGCTGAAAAGGAAAGTCTATAGCCTTGCCAAATGGCCAAAAATCGGCCAAAATAAGGGGTTTTGAAAACTCCTTTTTTTCCTCAAAAATAGTTACTAAAACCTGCCAGACACCCCCTGATCTGCCTTTAGGGGGTAAATAAAGTGTTTTTCTATCGAAATAGCTCCAATTTATACGAAAAAATTCCCCCCAAAAATCACTAAAAAGTCAAGTCTATAGCCTTGCCAAATGGCCAAATATCGGCCAAAATCAGGGGTTTTGAAAACTCCTTTTTTTCTTGAAAAATAGTTACTAAAACCTGCCAGACACCCCCTGATATGCCTTTAGGGGGTAAATAGGGTGTTTTTCTATCAAAATAGGTCCAAATTAAGAGCAAAAATTCCCCTCAAAATATCGCCAAAAAGACAAGTCTATAGCCTTGCCAAATGGCCAAAAATTGGCCGAAATCAGGGGTTTTGAAAACTCCTTTTTTCCTTCAAAAAAAGTTACTAAAACCTGCCAGACACCCCCTGATCTGCATTTAAGGGGTAAATAAAGTGTTTTTCTATCAAAATAGCTCCGATTTATAAGAAAAAATTCCCTCAAAAAATCGCCAAAAAGACAAGTCTATAGCCTTGCCAAATGGCCAAAAATTGGCCGAAATCAGGGGTTTTGAAAACTCCTTTTTTCCTTCAAAAAAAGTTACTAAAACCTGCCAGACACCCCCTGATCTGCATTTAAGGGGTAAATAGGGTGTTTTTCTATCGAAATAGCTCCAATTTATAAGAAAAAATTCCCCTCAAAAATCACTAAAAAGTCAAGTCTATAGCCTTGCCAAATGGCCAAAAATCGGCCGAAATCAGGGGTTTTGAAAACTCCTTTTTTTTTCAAGAATAGTTACTAAAACCTGCCGGACACCCCGTGATCTGCCTTTAGGGGTAAATAGGGTGTTTTTTATCGAAATAGCTCTAATTTAAAAGAAAAAATTACCCTAAAAAAGTCGCCAAAAAGGCAAGTCTATAGCCTTGCCAAATTGCCAAAAGTCGGCCAAAATCAGGGGTTTTGAAAACTCCTTTTTTTCTTCAAAAATAGTTACTAAAACCTGCCAGACACCCCCTGATCTGCCTTTAGGGGGTAAATAGGGTGTTTTTCTATCAAAATAGCTCCAAATTAAGAGCAAAAATTGCCCTCAAAAAATCGCCAAAAAGTCAAGTCTATAGCCTTGCCAAATGGCCAAAAAACGGCCGAAATCAGGGGTTTTTAAAACTCCTTTTTTTTTCAAGAATAGTTACTAAAACCTGCCGGACACCCCGTGATCTGCCTTTAGGGGTAAATAGGGTGTTTTTTATCGAAATAGCTCTAATTTAAAAGAAAAAATTACCCTAAAAAAGTCGCCAAAAAGGCAAGTCTATAGCCTTGCCAAATTGCCAAAAGTCGGCCAAAATCAGGGGTTTTGAAAACTCCTTTTTTTCTTCAAAAATAGTTACTAAAACCTGCCAGACACCCCCTGATCTGCCTTTAGGGGGTAAATAGGGTGTTTTTCTATCAAAATAGCTCCAAATTAAGAGCAAAAATTGCCCTCAAAAAATCGCCAAAAAGTCAAGTCTATAGCCTTGCCAAATGGCCAAAAAACGGCCGAAATCAGGGGTTTTTAAAACTCCTTTTATTCTTCAAAAAAAGTTACTAAAAGATCACAGACACCCCCTGATCTGCCTTTAGGGGGTAAATAAAGTGTTTTTCTATCGAAATAGCTCCAATTTATAAGAAGAAATTCCCCCCAAAAATCACTAAAAAGTCAAGTCTATAGCCTTGCCAAATGGCCAAATATCGGCCAAAATCAGGGGTTTTGAAAACTCCTTTTTTTCTTCAAAAATAGTTACTAAAACCTGCCAGACACCCCCTGATCTGCATTTATGGGGTAAATAGGGTGTTTTTCTATCAAAATAGCTCCAAATTAAGAGCAAAAATTCCCTTCAAAAAATCGCCAAAAAGGCAAGTCTATAGCCTTTCCAAATGGCCAAATATCGGCTAAAATCAGGGGTTTTGAAAACTCCTTTTTTTCTTCAAAAAAAAATTACTAAAACCTGCCAGACACCCCCTGATATGCCTTTAGGGGGTAAAAAGGGTGTTTTTCTATCAAAATAGGTCCAAATTAAGAGCAAAAATTCCCCTCAAAATATCGCCGAATAGGCAAGTCTATAGCCTTGCCAAATGGCCAAAAATCGTCCGAAATCAGGGGTTTTGAAAACTCCTTTTTTTCTTCAAAAAAATTACTAAAACATCACCGACACCCCCTGATCTACCTTTTGGGGTAAATAGGGTGTTTTTCTATCGAAATAGCTCAAATATACAAGAAAAAATTCCCTCAAAAAGTCGCCAAAAAGGCAAGCCTATTGCCTTGCCAAATGGCCAAAAATCGGCCAAAATCAGGAGTTTTGAAAACTCCTTTTTTTCGTCAAAAATAGTTACTAAAACCTGCCAAACACCCCCTGATCTGCCTTTAGGGGGTAAATAGGGTGTTTTTCTATCGAAATAGCTCTAATTTAAAGGAAAAAATTACCCTAAAAAAATTGCCAATAATGGGCCATTTGCGCATGCGCAAATGAAGATTAACGCTAAGGACTCGTGTCTAGTCCCCCTCTCCGTTCCATATGCTCAGCATTCCACACTTCTGAAGGTCAAGACGTTCAAAATATGACTATCAAAGAATCAACTTGGAAACTATTACCAAATATTTGTGCATTGGTTTTATTCCCAACCCTCCTCACCATTACAAATAACCCATTAGCGGCAAGAATGATAGTGGAAAGTGACATTCACCAATTTAATCGTGTTATTAGAAACTTGATGATTTACAAATTGAAATAACAGAAATTATTCCCCACAGGGCTAACATTTCTTTTCACAGCTTAACAATTTCTCTCTACAGGATAACCCCTCCCCTCCCTCAGCCAAGAAAAGAAGATATAGACAAGTGGAAGTGGATACAAATGTCACTGGAACAAGCAAATGATTGCAAAGAATAAACAAACTTCATGTGCAAACAAGCAAAATGTAATTGTAAATTCAAAACAAAATGTAAGTGAAAACAAAACAAAATGAAAGTGAAAACAAAACAAAATGTACGTGAAAACAAAAACAAAAAAATGTCAGTGAAAACGAAACAAAATGTAAGTGAAAACAAAACAAAATGTAAATGAAAACAAAACAAAATGAAAGTGAAAACAAAACAAAATGTAAGTGAAAACAAAACAAAATGAAAGTGAATAAACAAAATGTAAGTGAAAACAAAACAAAATGAAAGTAAAAACAAACAAAATGTATGTGAAAACAAAACAAAATACAAGTGAAAACAAAACAAAATGTAAGTGAAAACAAAACAAAATGAAAGTGAAACAAAACATAATGTCAGTGAAAACAAAACAAAATGTAAATGAAAACAAAACAAAATGAAAGTGAAAACAAACAAAATGTAAGTGAAAACAAAACAAAATGTACGTGAAAACAAAAACAAAAAAATGTCAGTGAAAACGAAACAAAATGTAAGTGAAAACAAAACAAAATGTAAATGAAAACAAAACAAAATGAAAGTGAAAACAAAACAAAATGTACGTGAAAACAAAAACAAAAAAATGTCAGTGAAAACGAAACAAAATGTAAGTGAAAACAAAACAAAATGTAAATGAAAACAAAACAAAATGAAAGTGAAAACAAAACAAAATGTAAGTGAAAACAAAACAAAATGAAAGTGAATAAACAAAATGTAAGTGAAAACAAAACAAAATGAAAGTAAAAACAAACAAAATGTATGTGAAAACAAAACAAAATACAAGTGAAAACAAAACAAAATGTAAGTGAAAACAAAACAAAATGAAAGTGAAACAAAACATAATGTCAGTGAAAACAAAACAAAATGTAAATGAAAACAAAACAAAATGAAAGTGAAAACAAACAAAATGTAAGTGAAAACAAAACAAAATGAAAGTGAATAAACAAAATGTAAGTGAAAACAAAACAAAATGAAAGTGAAAACAAACAAAATGTATGTGAAAACAAAACAAAATGAAAGTGAAAACAAAACAAAATGTAAGTGAAAACAAACAAAAAATGAAAGTGAAAGCAAAACAAAATGAAAGTGAAAACAAACAAAATGTATGTGAAAACAAAACAAAATACAAGTGAAAACAAAACAAAATGTAAATGAAAACAAAACAAAATGAAAGTGAAAGCAAAACAAAATGTAAGTGAAAACAAAACAAAATGTAAGTGAAAACAAAACAAAATGAAAGTGAAAACAAACAAAATGTATGTGAAAACAAAACAAAATACAAGTGAAAACAAAACAAAATGTAAGTGAAAACAAAACAAAATGAAAGTGAAACTAAAACAAAATGTAAGTGAAAACAAAACAAAATGAAAGTGAAAACAAAACACAATGTCAGTGAAAACTAAACAAAATGTAAATGAAAACAAAACAAAATGTCAAAAAAAAAATGTGTTAAAACAAACAAATGTAAGTGAAAAACAAAACAAAGTGTATTGAAAATAAAACATAAATGTAAGATAAACTTGCTGTCAAAGGACTGGCAACTGAAGAATAAGTGTCATATGTACTGGTGGAAGTTTATAAGGGCAAAGACAAATGTCATCTATAAGTCAGTGATTAAAGAAGATAGTTCCCTCTAAACTTAACAACATATTTGTTGACAGCAGATCAAGGGATGCAGTTAGTGTCCGGAATGGGCTAAAGATCATTGGAATAAGTGCATGTCCTTGGACGATCAGTGAGCGCTAACAGGGCCGGAAAATTGGTTGACGTTCAATCAAAAGGACAAATTGGTGCCTTGAGGTAAGTGATGGTCGGGAGTGCCAAGGAATCGGTCGAAGCTCATCAGAATTAAGTACATGTCGCAAGAATATTCTTGAGAGCAAGGCATGCCACGGAATCTGTGGAAGTTCATACATATAAAGAATTTGTATTGTCAGAAGCTGTCACTGCCAGGGAATCAATTGCAGTTCTGCAGAATGGTCATCTTTGTTTCAAAGAAAAGGAAACGCAGGGTTTGCCAGGACATTAGTTCGTCAAATTGAAGAACATGTCAAAGATACTTAAATGTGAGAGTGCCACGGAATCGGTTGTGATTCACCTGAGTGAAGTAAATGTTGTCAGCAGATCACTGCAAGCAGGATATGCCATGAAAACAATCACAGCGATCTGGATGAAGAAAATATTGCTAGAAGATCAGTGAATATTCACAGTGCTAGTGAAACGTTTGGAGTTCCCAAGAATGAAGAACATGTTGTCAAAAGATTCATGAACTCAAAAAGGACCATGGAATCGATGGATGTGAATCTGTGGAAGCTCTTCCAAGCGAGGAACATGTCAGCAAATCATTGCACGCAGGGTATGTCATCAAATCGATAAAACTCGTCTTATTCAATTTAAGAGCATTTTGTCATAGGATCAGTAAAGGCTGAAAGTGCCAGAGAAACAGTTGGGGCTCTTCGTAATGAATAACATATTGTCAAAGAATCCATGAACGCGTAGGGTGCCATGAAATAGGTTGATGCTCACCCAAGTGAAGAACTTGCTATCAGAAGATCAGTGCATGCAAGATATGCCAAAAATGGCTGAAGTTCATCTGAAAAAGAACATATTGTCATAAGCTCAGTGAAGACTGTAAGTGCCCAAGAATGGGTTGGGTTATCGGAACAAAACATGTTGTTAAAGTTCAGGAAACGCATTACATACTGGGAAATAGTTTAAGTTCGTTACGATGAAGAACATGTGATCAGAAGACCCTTGAACACAGAGAGTACCATAGACTTGGTTGGATTTCATCCCTGTACAGTTCGTTAACCAACAATCAATCAGCGCAGAGTTTCTTTGGAATCGTTCCTAGCTCACCAGAATGAAGAAGGCAGAAGATCGGTTTACCAATGGATCAGACGGAATAGCTTGTTGTCAAAATCAGAGAGTTCCAACGTCTGCCAAGGAAGCGGTTGGAGTTGATCTGGGTAAAGAAATCGTTGTTTGAAGGTCAGCTAAGGAAGGTAGAGAGGCCATGCTGTCCGAATGTGGGTTTATGTAGATGACGAACTTAAAAGTCGGTGTGCAGTTATGTTAAGCACATTCAAGACATCAGTGGATGTGTGAAGAACAATACTTGCAGTCGTGCATTGTGCGAAGTGCTTCTCAAGAAAAGGAATCAGTCAAAAGAACAGTTGATTAAGAAGTACTGCTCAAAGATTCATCAAAGTCAAGGTGAAGGAAGGAATCCAGCCGGGGTATCAGCAAAATGAAAGATTGTCTCCAGCCACCGAGTGTCATTCATCGAACGGGGACATCCTGTCGTTAGAGTATAGTCAGGTTCAACACTTAATATGAGTAATTTAACCGCACAATTTTGGTTTAATTATTTTGTCTTGTCATCCCATCAGTAGGTTCCCAGTGAAGAAGACTTACTCAGATCCTCAGCGAAGTAGAAGATTCCGTCTTAGAATTGGTTACAGCTCGTACGTATGAAGACAATTATATCAAAGCTAAGGAAGGATCAAACAAGAGAGACAATGTGAATCAAATCATGCGGATGAGGAACATTTAAAGCAGAAGGTGTACCAGAACATCAGTTGAATCATAACGTTCCTGTCAGAAGCTCTGTCTCAGGTCCACTTGAAGAACTCTAAATAAAAGACATTAGTGTAGCAATTTCTTGAATTATTTTATGGATCGTATTTAGCGGGTTGGCCACCAAAGGTTTGGTGGCATATTGTTTAAATGAAGAAAGGTATCATTGTTTGTGGTTATATTATAGTGAATTTGCCGAATACGATCCCAAATACTGCCAACCAAAGTGTATCAATGTGTCTTACCTGCCTATGAGTCCGCTAAGCGTTAAGCTCCAATATACAAGAAAAATTCCTCAAAAATCGCCAAAAAGGCAAGTCTATAGCCTTGCCAAATGGCCAAAAATCGGCCAAAGTCAGGAGTTTTGAAAACTCCTTTTTTTCGTCAAAAATAGTTACTAAAACCTGCCAGACACCTCCTGATCTGCCTTTCGGGGGTAAATAGGGTGTTTTCTATCGAAATAGCTCCAATTTAAGAGAAAAAATTCCCCTCAAAAAATCACTAAAAAGTCAAGTCTATACCCTTGCCAAATGGCCAAGAATCGGCCATAATCAGGGGTTTTGAAAACTCCCTTTTTTCTTCAAAAATAGTTACTAAAACCCGCCACAAACCCCCTGATCTGCCTTTAGGTGGTAAATAAAGTGTTTTTTTATCGAAATAGCTCCAATTTATAAGAAAAAATTACCCTCAAAAAATCGCCAAAAAGGCAAGTCTATAGCCTTGCCAAATGGCAAAAAATCGGCCAAAATCAGGGGTTTTGAAAACTCCTTTTTTCTTCAAAATTAGTTACTAAAACCTGCCAGACACACCCTGATCTGCCTTTAGGGGGTAAATAAGGTGTTTTTCTATCAAAATAGCTCCAAATTAGGAGCAAAAATTCCCCTCAAAATATCGCCGAATAGGCAAGTCTATAGCCTTGCCAAATGGCCAAGAAATCAGGGGTTTTGAAAACTCCTTTTTTTCTTCAAAAAAAGTTACTAAAACCTGCCAGACACCCCTTGATCTGCCTTTAAGGGGTAAATAAAGTGTTTTTCTATCGAAATAGCTCCAATTTAAAAGAAAAAATTCCCCTCAAAAAATCACTAAAAAGGCAAGTCTATAGCCTTGCCAAATGGCCAAAAATTGTCCGAAATGAGGGGTTTGAAAACTCCTTTTTTTCTTCAAAAAAAGTTACTAAAACATCACAGACATCCCCTGATCTACTTTTTGGGGGTAAATAGGGTGTTTTTCTATCGAAATAGCTCGAATATACAAGAAAAATTTCCCTCAAAAAATCACTAAAAAGTCAAGTCTATAGCCTTGCCAAATGGCCAAAAATCGGCCAAAGTCAGGAGTTTTGACAACTCCTTTTTTCGTCAAAAATAGTTACTAAAACCTGCCAGACACACCCTGATCTGCCTTTAGGGGGTAAATAAAGTGTTTTTCTATCAAAATAGCTCCGATTTATAAGAAAAAATTCCCCTCAAAAAATCACTAAAAAGTCAAGTCTATAGCCTTGCCAAATGGCCAAAAATCGGCCAAAATCAGGGGTTTTGAAAACTCCTTTTTTTTCTTCAAAAATAGTTACTAAAACCCGCCAGACACCCCCTGATCTGCCTTTAAGGGGTAAATAAAGTGTTTTTCTATCAAAATAGCTCCAATTTTAGAGCAAAAATTCCCCTCAAAATATCGCCGAATAGGCAAGTCTATAGCCTTGCCAAATGGCCAAAAATCGGCCGAAATCAGGGGTATTGAAAACTCTTTTTTTTCTTCAAAAAAAGTTACTAAAACCTGCCAGACACCACCTGATCTGCCTTTAGGGGGTAAATAAAGTGTTTTTCTATCAAAATAGCTGTAATTTAAAAAAAAAAATTCCCCTCAAAGAGTCACTAAAAAGTCAAGTCTATAGCCTTGCCAAATGGCCAAAAATCGGCCGAAATCAGGGGTTTTGAAAACTCCTTCTCCTTTTTTTCTTCAAAAATAGTTACTAAAACCTGCCAGACACCCCCTGATCTGCGTTTAGGGGGTAAATAAAGTGTTTTTCTATCAAAATAGCTCCGATTTATAAGAAAAAATTCCCTCAAAAAATCGCCAAAAAGACAAGTCTATAGCTTTGCCAAATGCGCAAAAATCGGCCAAAATCAGGGGTTTTGAAAACTCTTTTTTTTCTTCAAAAATAGTTACTAAAACCTGCCAGACACCCCCTGATCTGCCTTTAGGGGGTAAATAGGGTGTTTTTCTATCGAAATAGCTCCAATTTAAGAGAAAAAATTCCCCACAAAAAGTCGGCAAAATGGCAAGTCTATAGCCTTGCCAAATGGGAAAAATCGGCCAAAATCAGAGGTTTTGAAAACTCTTTTTTTTCTTCAAAAATAGTTACTAAAACCTGCCAGACACCTCCTGATCTGCCTTTAGAGGGTAAATAGAGTGTTTTTCTATCAAAATAGCTCCAATTTAAGAGAAAAATTCCCTCAAAAAATCGCCAAAAAGGCAAGTCTATAGCCTTGCCAAATGGCCAAAAATCGGCCAAAATCAGGGGTTTTGAAAACTCCTTTTTTCTTCAAAAATAGTTACTAAAACCTGCCAGACACCCCTGATCTGCCTTTAGAGGGTAAATAGAGTGTTTTTCTATCAAAATAGCTCCAATTTAAGAGAAAAAATCCCCTCAAAAAATCGCCAAAAAGGCAAGTCTATAGCCTTGCCAAATGGCCTAAAATCGGCCGAAATCAGGGGTTTTGAAAACTCCTTTTTTTCTTCAAAAATAGTTACTAAAACCTGCCAGACACCCCCTGATCTGCCTTTAGAGGGTAAATAGAGTGTTTTTCTATCAAAATAGCTCCAATTTAAGAGAAAAAATTCCCCTCAACAATCGCCTTGCCAAATGGCCAAAAATCGGCAAAAATCAGGGTTTTTGAAAACTCTTTTTTCTTCAAAATAGTTACTAAAACCTGCCAGACACCCCTGATCTGCCTTTAGGGGTAAATAGGGTGTTTTTCTATCGAAATAGCTCTAATTTAAGAGAAAAATTCCCTCAAAAATCGCCAAAAGGCAAGTCTATAGCCTTGCCAAATGGCCAAAAATCGGCCAAAATCAGGGTTTTGAAAACTCCTTTTTTCTTCAAAATATTTACTAAAACCTGCCAGACACCCCCTGATCTGCCTTGAGGGGGTAAATAGGGTGTTTTTCTATCGAAATAGCTCCAATTTAAGTACAAAATTCCCCTCAAAAAATCGCCAAAAAGGCAAGTCTATAGCCTTGCCCAATGGCCAAAAATCGGACAAAATAAGGGGTTTTGAAAACTCTTCTTTCTTCAAAAATAGTTTATAAAACCTGCCAGACACCCACTGATCTGCCTTTAGAGGGTAAATAGGGTGTTTTTCTATCGAAATAGCTCTAATTTAAAAGAAAAAATTCCCCTCAAAAAATCACTAAAAAGTCAAGTAGCCTTGCCAAATGGCCAAAAATCGGCCAAAATCAGGGGTTTTGAAAACTCCTTTTTTCTTCAAAATAGTTACTTAAACCTGCCAGACACCCCTGATCTGCCTTTAGGGAGTAAATAGGGTGTTTTTCTATCGAAATAGCTCAAATTTAAGAAAAAAAACTCCACTCAAGAAATCGCCAAAAGGCAAGTCTATAGCCTTGCCAAATGGCCAAAAATCGGCCGAAATCAGGGGTTTTGAAAACTCCTTTTTTCTTCAAAAATAGTTACTAAAACCTGCCAGACACCCCTGATCTGCCTTTAGGGGGTAAATAGAGTGTTTTTCTATCGAAATAGCTCTAATTTTAGAGAAAAAATTCCCCTCAAAAAATCGCCGAAAAGGCAAGTCTATAGCCTTGCCAAATGGCCTAAAATCGGCCAAAATCAGGGGTTTTGAAAACTCCTTTTTTCTTCAAAAATAGTTACTAAAACCTGCCAGACACCCCCTGATCTGCCTTTAGGGGGTAAATAGGGTGTTTTTCTATCGAAATAGCTCCAATTTAAGAGAAAAATTCCCTCAAAAATCGCCAAAAAGGCAAGTCTATAGCCTTGCCAAATGGGCAAAAATCGGCCAAAATCAGGGGTTTTGAAAACTTTTTTTTTCTTCAAAAATATTTACTAAAACCTGCCAGACACCCCCTGATCTGCCTTGAGGGGGTAAATAGGGTGTTTTTCTATCGAAATAGCTCCAATTTAAGACAAAAATTCCCTCAAAAAATCGCCAAAAGGCAAGTCTATAGCCTTGCCAAATGGCCAAAAATCGACCGAAATCAGGGGTTTTGAAAACTCTATTTTTCTTCAAAAATAGTTTATAAAACCTGCCAGACTACCCCTGATCTGCCTTTAGAGGGTAAATAGGGTGTTTTTCTATCGAAATAGCTCTAATTTAAGAGAAAAAATTTCCCTCAAAAAATCACTAAAAAGTCAAGTAGCCTTGCCAAATGGCCAAAAATCGGCCAAAATCAGGGGTTTTGAAAACTCCTTTTTTCTTCAAAATAGTTACTTAAACCTGCCAGACACCCCTGATCTGCCTTTAGGGAGTAAATAGGGTGTTTTTCTATCGAAATAGCTCAAATTTAAGAAAAAAAACTCCACTCAAGAAATCGCCAAAAGGCAAGTCTATAGCCTTGCCAAATGGCCAAAAATCGGCCGAAATCAGGGGTTTTGAAAACTCCTTTTTTTCTTCAAAAATAGTTACTAAAACCTGCCAGACGACCCCTGATCTGCCTTTAGGGGAGTAAATAGGGTGTTTTTCTATCAAACTAGCTCCAATTTAAGAGAAAAATTCCCTCAAAAAATCGCCGAAAAGGCAAGTCTATAGCCTTGCCAAATGGCCAAAAATCGGCCAAAATCAGGGGTTTTGAAAACTCCTTTTTTCTTCAAAAATAGTTACTAAAACCTGCCAGACACCCCTGATCTGCCTTTAGGGGTAAATAGGGTGTTTTTCTATCGAAATAGCTCCAATTTAAGAGAAAAATTCCCTCAAAAATCGCCAAAAAGGCAAGTCTATAGCCTTGCCCAATGGCCAAAAATCGGACAAAATAAGGGGTTATGAAAACTCTTCTTTCTTCAAAAACAGATACGAAAACCTGCCAGACACCCCCTGATCTGCCTTTAGGGTGTTAATGAACTGTTTTTCTATCAAAATAGCTCCAATATAAGAGAAATAATTACCCTCAAAATATCACTGAAAAGGCAAGTCTTGCCAAATGGCCAAAATCGGCCAAAATCAGGGGTTTTGAAAACTCCTCTTTTTCGTCAAAAATAGTTACTAAAACCTGCCAGACATCCCCTGATCTGCCTTTACGGGGTAAATAGGGTGTCTTTCTATCGAAATAGCTCTAATTTAAAAGAAAAATTTCCCCTATAAAACTCGCCAAAAAGGCATGTCTATAGCCTTGCAAAATTGCCAAAAATCGGCCGAAATCAAGAGTTTTAAAAACTCCTTTTTTTCTTCAAAAATAGTTACTAAAACCTGCCAGACACCCCCTGATCTGCCTTTAGAGGGTAAATAGGGTGTTTTTCTATCGAAATAGCTCTAATTTAAATGAAAAAATTCCCCTCAAAAAATCATAAAAAAGTCAAGTAGCCTTGCCAAATGGCCAAAAATTGACAAAAATCAGGGGTTTTGAAAACTCCTTTTTTTCTTCAAAATAGTTACTAAAACCTGCCAGCAGCCCCCTGATCTGCCTTTACGGAGTAAATAGGGTGTTTTTCTATCGAAATAGCTCCAATTTAAGAGAAAAAATTCCCCTCAAAAAATCGCCGAAAAGGCAAGTCTATAGCCTTGCCAAATGGCCAAAAATCGGCCGAAATCAGGGGTTTTGAAAACTCCATTTTTCTTCAAAAGTAGTTACTAAAACCTGCCAGACACCCTCTGATCTGCCTTTAGGGGGCAAAATAGGGTGTTTTTCTATCGAAATAGCTCCAATTTAAGAGAAAAAATTCCACTAGAAAAATCGCCAAAAAGGCAAGTCTATAGCCTTGCCAAATGGCCAAAAATCGGCCAAAATCAGGGGTTTTGAAAACTCCTTGTTTTCTTCAAAAATAGTTACTAAAACCTGCCAGGCACCCCTGATCTGACTTTAGTGGGTAAATAGGGTGTTTTTCTATCGAAAAGCTCCAATTTAAGAGAAAAAATTCCCCTCAAAAATCACTAAAAAGTCAAGTCTATAGCCTTGCCGAATGGCCAAAAATCGGCCGAAATCAGGGGTTTTGAAAACTCCTTTTTTTTTTCCAAAAAAGTTACTAAAACCTGCCAGACACCCCCTGATCTGCCTTTAGGGGTAAATATAGTGTTTTTCTATCGAAATAGCTCCAATTTAAGAGAAAAAATTCCCCTCAAAAATCGCCAAAAAGGCAAGTCTATAGCCTTGCCAAATGGCCAAAAATCGCCCAAAATCAGTGGTTTTGAAACTCCCTTTTTTCTTCAAAAATAGTTACTAAAACCTGCCAGACACCCCTGATCTGCCTTTAGGGGGTAAATAGGGTGTTTTTCTATCAAAATAGCTCGAATTTAAGAGAAAAATTTCCCTCAAAAATCGCCAAAAGGCAAGTCTATAGCCTTGCCAAATGACCAAAAGTCGCCAAAAATCAGGGGTTTTGAAAACTCCTTTTTTCTTCAAAAATAGTTACTAAAACCTGCCAGACACCCCTGATCTGCCTTTAGGGGGTAAATAGGGTGTTTTTCTATCGAAATAGCTCCAATTTAAGAGAAAAATTCCCTCAAAAAATCGCCGAAAAAGGCAAGTCTATAGCCTTGCCAAATGGCCAAAAATCGGCCAAAATCAGGGGTTTTGAAAACTCCTTTTTTCTTCAAAAATAGTTACTAAAACCTGCCAGACACCCCTGATCTGCCTTTAGGGGTAAATAGGGTGTTTTTCTATCGAAATAGCTCCAATTTAAGTGAAAAATTCCCTCAAAAATCGCCAAAAGGCAAGTCTATAGCCTTGCCAAATGGCCAAAAATCGGCCAAAATCAGGGGTTTTGAAAACTCCTTTTTTCTTCAAAATAGTTACTAAAACCTGCCAGACACCCCTGATCTGCCTTTAGGGGTAAATAGGGTGTTTTTCTATCGAAATAGCTCCAATTTGAGAGAAAAATTCCCTCAAAAATCGCCGAAAAGGCAAGTCTATAGCCTTGCCAAATGGCCAAAAATCGGCCAAAATCAGGGGTTTTGAAAACTCCTTTTTTCTTCAAAATAGTTACTAAAACCTGCCAGACACCATCTGATCTGCCTTTAGGGGTAAATAGGGTGTTTTTCTATCGAAATAGCTCCAATTTAAGAGAAAAATTCCCTCAAAAATCACTAAAAGGCAAGTCTATAGCCTTGCCAAATGGCCAAAAATCGGCCAAAATCAGGGGTTTTGAAAACTCCTTTTTTCTTCAAAATAGTTACTAAAACCTGCCAGACACCCCTGATCTGCCTTTAGGGGTAAATAGGGTGTTTTTCTATCGAAATAGCTCCAATTTAAGAGAAAAATTCCCTCAAAAATCGCCAAATAGGCAAGTCTATAGCCTTGCCAAATGGCCAAAAATCGGCCGAAATCAGGGGTTTTGAAAACTCCTTTTTTTCTTCAAAAATAGTTACTAAAACCTGCCAGACACCCCATATCTGCCTTTAGGGGGTAAATAGGGTGTTTTTCTATCGAAATAGCTCCAATTTAAGAGAAAAATTCCCTAAAAAATCGCCAAAAGGCAAGTCTATAGCCTTGCCAAATGGCCAAAAATCGGCCAAAATCAGGGTTTTGAAAACTCCTTGTTTTCTTCAAAAATAGTTACTAAAACCTGCCAGACACCCCTGATCTGCCTTTAGTGGGTAAATAGGGTGTTTTTCTATCAAAATAGCTCCAATTTAAGAGAAAAAATTCCCCTCAAAAATCACTAAAAAGTCAAGTCTATAGCCTTGCCGAATGGCCAAAAATCGGCCGAAATCAGGGGTTTTGAAAACTCCTTTTTTTTTCAAAAAGTTACTAAAACCTGCCAGACAACCCCTGATCTGTTAGTCTATAGCCGTTCTTGTCGTCTATAGGCAAGTCTATAGCCTTGCCAAATGGCAAACATCGGCCGAAATTAGGGGTTTTGAAAACTCCTTTTTTTCTTCAAAAATAGTTACTACAACCTGCCAGACACCCCCTGATCTGCCTTTAGGGAGTAAATAGGGTGTTTTTCTATCAAAATAGCTCGAATTTAAGAGAAAAAATTTCCCTCAAAAAATCGCCAAAAAGGCAAGTCTATAGCCTTGCCAAATGGCGAAAAATCGGCCGAAATCAGGGGTTTTGAAAACTCCTTTTTTTCTTCAAAAATAGTTACTAAAACCTGCCAGACACCCCTGATCTGCCTTTAGGGGTTAAATAGGGTGTTTTTCTATCGAAATAGCTCCAATTTAAGAGAAAAAATTCCCCTCAAAAAATCACTAAAAAGTCAAGTCTATAACCTTGCCAAATGGCCAAAAATCGGCCAAAATCAGGGGTTTTGAAAACTCCTTTTTTTCTTCAAAAACAGTTACTAAAACCTGCCAGACACCCCTGATCTGCCTTTAGGGGTTAAATAGGGTAAATAGGGTGTTTTTCTATCGAAAATAGCTCCAATTTAAGAGTTTTTTTATATAAAAAATTCCCTCAAAAATCACTAAAAAGGCAAGTCTATAGCCTTGCCAAATGGCCAAAAATCGGCCAAAATCAGGGGTTTTGAAAACTCCTTTTTTCTTCAAAAATAGTTACTAAAACCTGCCAGACACCCCCTGATCTGCCTTTAGGGGTAAATAGGGTGTTTTTCTATCGAAATAGCTCCAATTTAAGAGAAAAAATTCCCCTAAAAAAATCGCCAAAAGGCAAGTCTATAGCCTTGCCAAATGGCCAAAAATCGGCCAAAATCAGGGGTTTTGAAAACTCCTTTTTTTCTTCAAAAATAGTTACTAAAACCTGCCAGACACCCCCTGATCTGCCTTTAGGGGGTAAATAGGGTGTTTTTCTATCGAAATAGCTCCAATTTAAGAGAAAAATTCCCTCAAAAAATCGCTAAAAAGGCAAGTCTATAGCCTTGCCAAATGGCCAAAAATCGGCCAAAATCAGGGGTTTTGAAAACTCTTTTTTCTTCAAAATAGTTACTAAAACCTGCCAGACACCCCTGATCTGCCTTTAGGGGGTAAATAGGGTGTTTTTCTATCGAAATAGCTCCAATTTAAGAGAAAAATTCCCTCAAAAATCGCCAAAAAGGCAAGTCTATAGCCTTGCCAAATGGCCAAAAATCGGCCGAAATCAGGGTTTTGAAAACTCTTTTTTCTTCAAAAATAGTTACTAAAACCTGCCAGACACCCCTGATCTGCCTGATCTGCCAAGTCTATAGCCTTGCCAAATGGCCAAAATCGGCCAAAATAGGGTTTTGAAAACTCCTTTTTTCTTCAAAAATTTACTGAAATGCCAGAGACCCCTGATCTGCCTTTAAGTAAATAGTTTTTCTATCGAAATAGCTCCAATTTAAGAGAAAAATTTCTCTCAAAAATCGCCAAAAGGCAAGTCTATAGCCTTGCCAAATGGCCAAAAATCGGCCGAAATCAGGGTTTTGAAAACTCCTTTTTTTAGACAAAAATAGTTACTAAAACCTGCCAGACACCCCCTGATCTTCCTTTAGAGGGTAAATAGGGTGTTTTTCTATTGAAATAGCTGTGATTTAAGAGAAAAAATTCCCCTCAAAAAATCACTAAAAAGACAAGTCTATAGCCTTGCCAAATGGCCAAAAATCGGCCGAAATCAGGGGTTTTGAAAACTCCTTTTTTTCTTCAAAAAAAGTTACTAAAACCTGCCAGACACCCCCTGATCTGCCTTTAGGGCGTAAATAAAGTGTTTTTCTATTGACATAGCTCCAATTTATACGAAAAAATTCCCCTCAAAAAATCGCCAAAAAGTCAAGTCTATAGCCTTGCCAAATGGGCAAAAATGGGCCAAAATCAGGGGTTTTGAAAACTCTTTTTTTCTTCAAAAATGGTTACTAAAACCTGCCAGACACCCCCTGATCTGCCTTTAGAGGGTAAATAGAATATTTTTCTATCAAAATAGCTCCAATTCAAGAAAAAAAATTCTCCTCAAAAAATCGCCAAAAAGGCAAGTCTATAGCCTTGCCAAATGGGCAAAAATCGGCCAAAATCAGGGGTTTTGAAAACTCTTTTTTTCTTCAACAATATTTACTAAAACCTGCCAGACACCCCTGATCTGCCTTTAGAGGGTAAATAGGGTGTTTTTCTATCAAAATAGCTCCAATTTAAGAGAAAAATTCCCTCAAAAATCGCCAAAAGGCAAGTCTATAGCCTTGCCAAATGGCCAAAAATCGGCCAAAATCAGGGTTTTGAAAACTCCTTTTTTCTTCAAAATAGTTACTAAAACCTGCCAGACACCCCTGATCTGCCTTTAGGGGTAAATAGGGTGTTTTTCTATCGAAATAGCTCCAATTTAAGAGAAAAATTCCCTCAAAAAATCCCTAAAAAGGCAAGTCTATAGCCTTGCCAAATGGCCAAAAATCGGCCGAAATCAGGGGTTTTGAAAACTCCTTTTTTTCTTCAAAAATAGTTACTAAAACCTGCCAGACACACCCTGATCTGCCTTTAGGGGGTAAATAGGGTGTTTTTCTATCGAAATAGCTCCAATTTAAGAGAAAAAATTCCCCTCAAAAAATCGCCGAAAAGGCAAGTCTATAGCCTTGCCAAATGGCCAAAAATCGGCCGAAATCAGGGGTTTTGAAAACTCCTTTTTTCTTCAAAAATAGTTACTAAAACCTGCCAGACACCCTCTAATCTGCCTTTAGGGGGTAAATAGGGTGTTTTTCTATCGAAATAGCTCCAATTTAAGAGAAAAAATTCCCCTAGAAAAATCGCCAAAAAGGCAAGTCTATAGCCTTGCCAAATGGCCAAAAATCGGCCAAAATCAGGGGTTTTGAAAACTCTTTTTTTCTTCAATAATAGTTACTAAAACCTGCCAGACACCCCTGATCTGCCTTTAGAGGGTAAATAGGGTGTTTTTCTTTCGAAATAGCTCCAATTTAAGAGAAAAATTCCCCTCAAAAATCACTAAAAAGTCAAGTCTATAGCCTTGCCAAATGGCCAAAAATCGGCCGAAATCAGGGGTTTTGAAAACTCCTTTTTTTCTTCAAAAATAGTTACTAAAACCTGCCAGACACCCCCTGATCTGCCTTTAGGGGGTAAATAAAGTGTTTTTCTATCGAAATAGCTCCAATTTATAAGAAAAAGTTCTCTCAAAAAATCGCCAAAAAGGCAAGTCTATAGCCTTGCCAAATGGCCAAAAATCGGCCGAAATCAGGGGTTTTGAAAACTCCTTTTTTCTTCAAAATAGTTACTAAAACCTGCCAGACACCCCTGATTTGCTATCTATGTTCTTGTCGTCTATTTAGTTTTGACAGACACCCCTGATCTGTAAATAGGGTGTTTTTCTATCAAAATAGCTAAATTTAAGAGCAAAAATTCCCTCAAAAATCGCCAAAAAGGCAAGTCTATAGCCTTGCCAAATGGCCAAAAATCGGCCAAAATCAGGGGTTTTGAAAACTCCTTTTTTTCTTCAAAAATAGTTACTAAAACCTGCCAGACACCCCTGATCTGCCTTTAGGGGGTAAATAGGGTGTTTTTCTATCGAAATAGCTCCAATTTAAGAGAAAAAATTCCCCTCAAAAAATCACTAAAAAGTCAAGTCTATAGCCTTGCCAAATGGCCAAAAATCGGCCAAAATCAGGGTTTTGAAAACTCCTTTTTTTCTTCAAAAACAGTTACTAAAACCTGCCAGACACCCCTGATCTGCCTTTAGGGGGTAAATAGGGTGTTTTTCTATCGAAATAGCTCCAATTTAAGAGAAAAAATTCCCCTTCAAAAATCGCCAAATAGGCAAGTCTATAGCCTTGGCAAATGGCCAAAAATCGGCCGACATCAGGGGTTTTGAAAACTCCTTTTTTTCTTCAAAAATTGTTACTAAAACCTGCCAGACACCCCATATCTGCCTTTAGGGGGTAAATAGGGTGTTTTTCTATCAAAATAGCTCCAATTTAAGAGAAAAAATTCCCCTCAAAAAATCGCCGAAAAGACAAGTCTATAGCCTTGCCAAATGGCCAAAAATCGGCCGAAATCAGGGGTTTTGAAAACTCCTTTTTTCTTCAAAAATAGTTACTAAAACCTGCCAGACACCCCCTGATCTGCCTTTAGGGGGTAAATAGGGTGTTTTTCTATCGAAATAGCTCCAATTTAAGAGAAAAATTCCCTCAAAAATCGCCAAAAAGGCAAGTCTATAGCCTTGCCAAATGGCCAAAAATCGGCAAAAATCAGGGGTTTTGAAAACTCCTTTTTTCTTAAAAATAGTTACTAAAACCTGCCAGACACCCCTGATCTGCCTTTAGGGGGTAAATAGGGTGTTTTTCTATCGAAATAGCTCCAATTTAAGAGAAAAAATTCCCCTCAAAAAATCACTAAAAAGTCAAGTCTATAGCCTTGCCAAATGGCCAAAAATCGGCCGAAATCTGGGGTTTTGAAAACTCCTTTTTTCTTCAAAAATAGTTACTAAAACCTGCCAGACACCCCTGATCTGCCTTTAGAGGGTAAATAGGGTGTTTTTCTATCGAAATAGCTCCAATTTAAGAGAAAAAATTTCCCTCAAAAAATCACTAAAAAGTCAAGTCTATAGCCTTGCCAAATGGCCAAAAATCGGCCAAAATCAGGGGTTTTGAAAACTCCTTTTTTTCTTCAAAAATAGTTACTAAAACCTGCCAGACACCCCTGATCTGCCTTTAGGGGGTAAATAGGGTGTTTTTCTATCGAAATAGCTCAAATTTAAGAGAAAAAATTCCCCAAAAATCGCCATAAAGGCAAGTCTATAGCCTTGCCAAATGGCCAAAAATCGGCCAAAATCAGGGGTTTTGAAAACTCCTTTTTTTCTTCAAAAATAGTTACTGAAACCTGCCAGAGACCCCCTGATCTGCCTTTAGGGGGTAAATAGGGTGTTTTTCTATCGAAATAGCTCCAATTTAAGTGAAAAAACCCCCCTCAAAAAATCACTAAAAAGGCAAGTCTATAGCCTTGCCAAATGGCCAAAAATCGACCGAAATCAGGGGTTTTGAAAACTCTATTTTTCTTCAAAAATAGTTTATAAAACCTGCCAGACTACCCCTGATTTGCCTTTAGAGGGTAAATAGGGTGTTTTTCTATCAAAATAGCTCTAATTTAAGAGAAAAAATTCCCTCAAAAAATCGCCAAAAAGGCAAGTCTATAGCCTTGCCAAATGGCCAAAAATCGGCCGAAATCAGGGTTTTGAAAACTCCTTTTTTTCTTCAAAAATAGTTACTAAAACCTGCCAGACACCCCTGATCTGCCTTTAGGGGTAAATAGGGTGTTTTTCTATCGAAATAGCTCCTATTTGTAAGAAAAAATTCTCTCAAAAATCGCCAAAAAGGCAAGTCTATAGCCTTGCCAAATGGCCAAAAATCGGCCAAAATCAGGGGTTTTGAAAACTCCTTTTTTCTTCAAAAATAGTTACTAAAACCTGCCAGACACCCCTGATCTGCCTTTAGGGGTAAATAGGGTGTTTTTCTATCGAAATAGCTCCAATTTAAGAGAAAAAATTCCCCTCAAAAAATCACTAAAAAGTCAAGTCTATAGCCTTGCCAAATGGCCAAAAATCGGCCAAAATCAGGGGTTTTGAAAACTCCTTTTTTCTTCAAAATAGTTACTAAAACCTGCCAGACACCCCCTGATCTGCCTTTAGAGGGTAAATAGAGTGTTTTTCTATCGAAATAGCTCCAATTTAAGAGAAAAATTCTCCTCAAAAAATCGCCAAAAAGGCAAGTCTATAGCCTTGCCAAATGGGCAAAAATCGGCCAAAATCAGGGGTTTTGAAAACTCTTTTTTTCTTCAAAAATATTTACTAAAACCTGCCAGACACCCCTGATCTGCCTTTAGAGGGTAAATAGGGTGTTTTTCTTTCGAAATAGCTCCAATTTAAGAGAAAAAATTCCCCTAAAAAAATCGCCATAAAGGCAAGTCTATAGCCTTGCCAAATGGCCAAAAATCGGCCAAAATAAGGGGTTTTGAAAACTCCTTTTTTTCTTCAAAATATTTACTAAAACCTGCCAGACACCCCTGATCTGCCTTTAGGGGTAAATAAGGGTGTTTTTCTATCGAAATAGCTCCAATTTAAGAGAAAAATTTCCCTCAAAAATCGCCAAAAAGGCAAGTCTATAGCCTTGCCAAATGGCCAAAAATCGGCCAAAATCAGGGTTTTGAAAACTCCTTTTTTCTTCAAAAATAGTTACTAAAACCTGCCAGACACCCCTGATCTGCCTTTAGGGGTAAATAGGGTGTTTTTCTATCGAAATAGCTCCAATTTAAGAGAAAAATTCCCTCAAAAATCACTAAAAAGTCAAGTCTATAGCCTTGCCAAATGGCCAAAAATCGGCCGAAATCAGGGTTTTGAAAACTCCTTTTTTCTTCAAAATAGTTACTAAAACCTGCCAGACACCCCTGATCTGCCTTTAGGGGGTAAATAGGGTGTTTTTCTATCAAAATAGCTCGAATTTAAGAAAAAAAATTTCCCTCAAAAAATCGCCAAAAAGGCAAGTCTATAGCCTTGCCAAATGGCCAAAAATCGGCCGAAATCAGGGGTTTTGAAAACTTCTTGTTTTCTTAAAAAATTGTTACTAAAACCTGCCAGACACACCCTGATCTGCCTTTAGGGGGTAAATAGGGTGTTTTTCTATCGAAATAGCTCCAATTTAAGAGAAAAAATTCCCCTCAAAATATCGCCGAAAAGACAAGTCTATAGCCTTGCCAAATGCCCAAAAATCGGCCGAAATCAGGGGTTTTGAAAACTCCTTTTTTTCTTCAAAAATAGTTACTAAAAAAATCGGCCGAAATATCTCCAATCAGTGGTCGCCAAAAGGCAAGTGTTGAAAACTCGGCAAAATCAGGGTTTTTCCTTGTTTTTCAAAAATAGTTACTAAAACCTGCCAGGCACCCCTGATCTGCCTTTAGGGGGTAAATAGGGTGTTTTTCTTTCGAAAAAGCTCCAATTTAAGAGAAAAAATTCCCCTCAAAAAATCACTAAAAAGTCAAGTCTATAGCCTTGCCAAATGGCCAAAAATCGGCTGAAATCTGGGGTTTTGAAAAGTCCTTTTTTTCTTCAAAAATAGTTACTAAAACCTGCCAGGCACTCCTGATCTGCCTTTAGGGGGTAAATAGGGTGTTTTTCTATCGAAAAAGCTCCAATTTAAGAGAAAAAATTTCCCTCAAAAAATCACTAAAAAGTCAAGTCTATAGCCTTGCCAAATGGCCAAAAATCGGCCGAAATAAGGGGTTTTGAAAACTCCTTTTTTTCTTCAAAAATAGTTACTAAAACCTGCCAGACACACCCTGATCTGCCTTTAGGGGTAAATAGGGTGTTTTTCTATCGAAATAGCTCCAATTTAAGAGAAAAAATTCCCCTCAAAAAATCGCCGAAAAGGCAAGTCTATAGCCTTGCCAAATGGCCAAAAATCGGCCGAAATCAGGGGTTTTGAAAACTCCTTTTTTTCTTCAAAAATAGTTACTAAAACCTGCCAGACACCCTCTGATCTGCCTTTAGGGGGCAAAATAGGGTGTTTTTCTATCGAAATAGCTCCAATTTAAGAGAAAAAATTCCCCTCAAAAATCGCCAAAAGGCAAGTCTATAGCCTTGCCAAATGGCCAAAAATCGGCCAAAATCAGGGGTTTTGAAAACTCCTTGTTTTCTTCAAAAATAGTTACTAAAACCTGCCAGGCACCCCTGATCTGACTTTAGTGGGTAAATAGGGTGTTTTTCTATCGAAAAGCTCCAATTTAAGAGAAAAAATTCCCCTCAAAAATCACTAAAAAGTCAAGTCTATAGCTTTGCCAAATGGCCAAAAATCGGCCGAAATCAGGGGTTTTGAAAACTCCTTTTTTTCTTCAAAAATAGTTACTACAACCTGCCAGACACCCCTTGATCTGCCTTTAGGGAGTAAATAGGGTGTTTTTCTATCAAAATAGCTCAAAATTAAGAGCAAAAATTCCCCTCAAAAAATCGCCAGAAAGGCAAGTCTATAGCCTTGCCAAATGGCCAAAAATCGGCCAAAATCAGGAGTTTTGAAAACTCCTTTTTTCTTCAAAAATAGTTACTAAAACCTGCCAGACACCCCTGATCTGCCTTTAGAGGGTAAATAGGGTGTTTTTCTATCGAAATAGCTCCAATTTAAGAGAAAAAATTCCCCTCAAAAAATCACTAAAAAGTCAAGTCTATAGCCTTGCCAAATGGCCAAAAATCGGCCGAAATCAGGGGTTTTGAAAACTCCTTTTTTTCTTCAAAAATAGTTACTAAAACCTGCCAGACACACCCTGATCTGCCTTTAAGGGGTAAATAGGGTGTTTTTCTATCAAAATAGCTCGAATTTAAGACAAAAAAATTCCCTCAAAAAATCGCCAAAAAGGCAAGTCTATAGCCTTGCCAAATGGCCAAAAATCGGCCGAAATCAGGGGTTTTTAAAACTCCTTTTTTTCTTCAAAAATAGTTACTAAAACCTGCCAGACACCCTCTGATCTGCCTTTAGGGGGCAAAATAGGGTGTTTTTCTATCGAAATAGCTCCAATTTAAGAGAAAACATTCCCCTCGAAAAATCGCCAAAAAGGCAAGTCTATAGCCTTGCCAAATGGCCAAAAATCGGCCAAAATCAGGGGTTTTGAAAACTCCTTGTTTTCTTCAAAAATAGTTACTAAAACCTGCCAGGCACCCCTGATCTGCCTTTATGGGGTAAATAGGGTGTTTTTCTATCGAAAAAGCTCCCAAAAGCAATTCTATAGGCTTGCCAAATGGCCAAAAATCGGCAAAAATCAGAGTTTTTGAAAAGTCCTTTTTTCTTCACAAATACTTTCCAGAACATACCTAAAACCCCCCGAATAGCCCCTAGGGGATAAATAGAGTCTTTTTCTAACAAAATTGATCGATTTTTGGGAAACAATGTCCCCGAAAAATTCGCCAAAAAGGCAAGTCTATAGCCTTGCCAAATGGTAAAAAATCGGCAAAAATTAAGGCTTTTGAAAAGTTCTTTTTCTTCAAAAATATTTACGAGAACCTAGCCAGGACCCCCCATTTTCCTGTAGGGGATAAATTAAGTCCTGTTCTATCAAAGCGGATCAATTTGGAGGAAATATTTTCCCCCCAAAAATCGCCAAAAAGGCAAGTCTATTGCCTCGCCAAATGGCCAAAAATGGGAAAACATCAGGGCTTTTGAAAAGTCCTTCTTTCTTCAAAAAAACTTACAAAAACCTATCAAAGGCCTTCCGAACAACCTCTAGAAGGAAAACTAAGTCTTTTTCTATTACGACTATTACGGATATTTTAATATTACGACTTACTACCTACCTAAAACATCGAAACAAGCCCGAACTATAGTTTTCAGCAATCGATCGGACTGTTCTTCTAAGACCGCTAAATGTAAAGACACAAAGTGCAGAGAAAAACACCAACTTCCCTTGTCAATATGTTTAAATTTTATTCAAAAATTCAACAAAATACACACATTAATATATAAGGTCCAAAAAATTAATATAGAATAGAATGAATAATTACTAAATATTATGTTGCTAATCAAATAATCGGTTTCCTTTCAAGTCCGAGGGGTACTTTACTCAGTTTGGGATAGGGATGAGCCCCCCGGGGGTACTTCATTGTTCAAATGACTAGACGTGCCGCCCAGTTTTTCCAAATCCATCCATGTCTACCGATAAATTCTGTTCCTCGTGGTACCCATATATAGAAAGAACAACGAAATTTTTACCCATTTGTACCAATATCTCAAATGTTTGAACCAAATTTAACGCCTGAGGCAGCTCTAAATGCGGCGAAAAGGCATTTGCGCTGAAAACTAAAACGCACTTTTTATCAGGCTTTTCAAAGCAATGCATGTCTCAAATTTCTTATATATTTTACTACCCATATGTAGAGATTCTTTACGAAAAATCAACCCATATGTAGGGATATTTGCGCTGAAACAGTTACCCATTTGGGCGGCACGTCTAGTATAA
This sequence comes from Chrysaora quinquecirrha, assembly GCA_014526335.1. Taxonomy (NCBI): domain Eukaryota; kingdom Metazoa; phylum Cnidaria; class Scyphozoa; order Semaeostomeae; family Pelagiidae; genus Chrysaora; species Chrysaora quinquecirrha. The sequence continues at coordinate 370,818 of JACTAT010000160.1, read as the reverse complement.
CGAACAATGGAAGTACCCCCCCGGGGGATGAGCTGCCCAAGAAACAAAATGTCTACCCTATTTACACCGATTACTCATACCCTATTTACACTGATAACTCATACACTATTTTATATGCTAAAATGTACTATAATGTCAGTTTGAATCAAACTTCGCCAAGAAAAGCGAAATCAAACGAAAATAATACCGTTGTTAATAAAGTTTATACCGATTCTCGAAAAATCAATTCTCTCATTTATACCGATTTTCAGAAAATTAGGCCAACGTCACGGCTCTGGTAATAATTTTGGGCTTATTACATAAGAAGCAATCTTGGCTATAAGTTTCTGCCAATCCGGGCTTGTTATGCTACGGCTCAATCTGCCCTGGGTGGCAGAGTCTTTCAGAATAAGAAAAAGAAAAAGAAAACAGAAAACGACACCGCATTCTTTCATCCCTCTGTCTCCCTCCTCACTTTCCTTTCTTTTTTCCACAGAGACTCTTGCACTCAGGCTACACGTTTTTTTATAAGAACACTGCAATTGAAGAAAGCCATGCAATGTTCTTAATTTTTCCGATTTGAAGGCCCAAAATGTTCTTAAAACCTTCTTAATTTTCTTGCTTTTTAAAAAGCGGTTGTTTTTCAAATTGGGCGATAGTTGCTACGAAAAGGGACGCACATGTAAAAATTTCACATATAGTCACAATGATTGATAGTTCACCTGTTTTCTAGAGTGGAGAACAGGACAGCGCCACAAGAAAGTAAATTCTAATTTGTTTCTAGCTTCACAAAGCCTTGTAATGTTCTTAGCATGTTCTTAACTTTTCAACCTCTGAAGCCTTATGTTCTTATATACTTTGTTCTTATAAAAAAAACGTGTAGGCTGAATCATGCTTGAATAGAATATAAAGAAATACATGCAAGTTACTTCTTACTTACTAAAATAATTATCGGCATCTTCCAAAAGAATACTGTTATTTTCTAATGACAAATCTTTTAGAAAAGGCAGATTTCGAAGTCCATTTGCATCTTTAAGTTTATTATTGTCAGCTTTGATAGAACGAGCATTCTGCAATGCATCAGCACCATTTAAGGATCGAAGCTGATTTTCAGACAATAAAATGTGCTTGAAGCCAGTCAGGTATTGCCAGTGATATATGCTGGTGAGGCCCTTGAAAAAAGATGAATTCAATTAGACTCATTACTTGATTCCCAGTTAGCGCTCATCAGACCGAGACTAATACCAAACCGAGGTAGCTCAAACTGGTAGTTTGAGCGTCGTAGAATTTATTTCAATAGCGATAATTACGACTCAGGTAATAAGTCTAGAATTCCATTCAAATTGCCTTTTGTAAAGTGAAATGGAAATATGATGAAGCAGTTGCAGCGGGTCGTGTAAGGTGAAGGTAAGATGTAGACTCTACATCAGGCTTGTACCTAAAGTTAGGTTAAGGTAGGCTGTAGAATCCACACTTTGAGATCTAAACATGAGGTGAAGCTAACATCGGGCCTGTACCTAAAATAAGATGGGGGTTAAAAGTAGAATCTACATAGGGCCAGTGCCTAAAGCTAGGTGAAGGTTAGATGTAGAATCTACACAAGGCCTAGAATGTAAATTGGGCCTGTACCGTACCTAAGGTGAAGGTAGGATGTAGAACCTATATCAGGCCTGTACCTAAAGTTAGGTGAAGGTTGGATGTAGAATCTAAAGTACATCGGGCTTTTACTTTAAGTAAGGTGGAGGTTGATGTAAATTCTACAATAAAGTGCAGGTAGAAAGTTGAGTCTACATGAGATCTGTACCTAAAGTTAGGTGAAAGATTAATGTAGAATCTACATCGAGCCTGTACCGAAAATAAAGTGAAGGTCGGATGTAGAATCTACATTGGGCCTTAACCTAAAACGAGGTGAAGGTCTGATGTAGAATCTACATCGGGCTTGTACATAAAGTTAGGTGAAGGTTTGATGTAGGCCTGTACCTGGCATTAAAGTGAAAGGATGCAAAATCTACATCGGGCCTACTGTATACTAAAGTAAGTTGAAGGTTGGGTGTTGAATCTACTTCAGGCCTGTACCTAACGTCAGGTGAGCATCAGGTCTGTACCTAAAATAAGGTGAAGGTAGGATGTAGAACCTCATCGGGCTTGTACCAACTGTATGAAGGTTGACTGTAGAATTTACTTCAGGCCTGTACCTAAAGTTAGGTGAAGGATTAATGTAAGTTAATGAGTCTACATAGGGCATCTACCTAAAATAAGGCGATGGTTGGATATGGAATCTACATAAGGCCTGTACATAAACTTAGGTTAAGGTTGAATTTAGAATCTACATCGGGCCTGCACCTAAAACAAGGTTATAAAGCGGGGTTATTTGGAGAAAGTGAAAAAGGTGTAATGTGAAAAAGGGGGAAAATGGAATTAAAAGAATGAGAAAAGAATAATAGAAGCTAGTAACAAGATTACTTGGGAATAGGCAAGGAAAAATTTGCTTAGCTTTACCTTTTTTTGCAAGTCTAATGTTTGAAAATCTCCCTGAAGAAAAAAATAAAATTTTTTAACCAAGGTTAAAACTTGCACGATACAGAGCACATAAGAGCTTGCAGATGCAGACATGTGTCTTTATAGAAGCGTAGAGTTAAGGGAGGCCTACTAACCAAGGACCGCCGAAAATGTGCTGGGCCGGCTCCCGCAGAAACGTTTTAAGCGTTTTACAAGAAACCAATAACTAGCCCTTGGCTTTGAAACATTATTGCAGCTTTATTGTACAAAATAAATCGACTTGTTTTTAATTATACTCTGGATGGATTTTCATAGTCATAAATACACTTTGGTGGTAGAATTAGGCCCTGGCCAAAGAATTAAACATTGTTGGTCAAACATTTGAGATTTGCTGCTCAAGCAATGTTTGACCGTTTGGTCACATCACAAAACATTGCTTAACATGCAAAAATTAGCTTCAGGTGTTGAATGTTCTGTATTACGCAAACAAAACATGTTAGACAAGCAATGTTTAACGGCATAAAGTTGATTGTCATGTTCAACGGTCAAACATTTTACATGACAATCAACTTTCAAATGTTTGACAAACAATGTTTGATTGTTTGACTGTGGCAGAAAATGACATGCAGGAAGTTTAAACAATTCACAAAGTTGTAGAATACAAGCAAAAGACGCGAATCGATGTTAATTTCACCAGAACATAACAAAAGGAAAACTACATCCTTTGAAGAACTTTTACTCAACCTTTGTCTTCTTTAATCTGTCTAATTCATTCTCGATTCGATATTTGCTTCCTAGAAAAGTTAAACACATGAAACTTAAGGCTTGGCTGAACTAGGAAACATGTGACACGCGACATTGTATTCGGAGTGTCTCCCAGGGTGGCTAAACATGCCAGTGACAAGTGAGCAACATGTCCCCAGAGTCAAGGAGACAAGAAATGTTTCTGTTGTCTACCAGAAACATGTGAGTGTCTCTCGCAACAAACTTTGTTGCGCGCTACAAAGTTTCCGAGATGGCTAAACAGGGAGACATCGTGGGGGGAACATTACACGTGTGACAATGTTGCGCGCCACATGTCTCCTAGTTTAGCCAGGCTGGATTTTGAAAAAAGTGTACAAGATTTCCGCTAAAACAAAAGGATTTTTAAGGGATTACCATGAAAACAATACGATTTCCAGCAATGGTTTACGAAACTTACAAGAAGTGAATGGCCCCTCGGCAAAACCAGTAAAAAATTCCTAAAATATCACCCAAAGATGTTTGTCAAACATTGTCAATTGTTCGGTTTTAGTCCGCTTCTGACCTTTATACTCTGAGGAGCGTCAGACAAAAATGCCTTTAACTACAGGTTGTTCCAAAAGAAACGTAAGTCAAAATTTAATTTTTGAGCATGAAATTCGGTACTCATGTTTTTTAAGGAATAAGAATTATGCAGAGATCACATTATAATGCTTTACTTCGTGAATAACACTGGGAAGAAACAAAATTTTTAGCACCGTATTTTTTAGTCAACACAAAGAACAGTCAAATGTGTACTTCAAAAAAGCACAATTCGCCATTTACAATTTTCTAAACAATCAATCATTTTTCAAACCCTTGGCCTGAACCAACCAATTGTTGTATCAATAAACCCTTGCTGTTCAATCCCAGCAACATAAAATCCTCAATTGAATGAAATGTGCATAAAGTTTGCGCACATGCTTTATTTATCAATGAAATTCATTACAGCATATTTTTGTGAAGATGAAATATGAAAACTTATCCTGTTACTCACAAGAGTGTATACACAGTAAGTATTACGACAAAATTTTGTTTGCCTTGCTTGAAGCTCCGGTTTGCAAATAAAAACAATTTCTAAAGCGGGTTCCATTTTTTCGGAACACCATGCATGTCGAAAGATTTTTAATAGGAGGCGGGTTCACATTTTCGCAACATTAGTAGCTATAAAAAAACGGGCATGTTTATGATAAACTTACTAAGATCCATATAATATTCTTTTCGCATCCAATCACATTCTATCAATCTCTCTAACAAACTTTCTGTTTCATCTGCATATTTTTCAGGATCAATAGCTCTCATAAGAAAGACCACAGTTAACATCGCCCCTACAAAATGAAAATTAAGCTGCATTTAGATGGCAAAGAACTACCTAAAGAATGATGGCATAGAATTAAGTAAACATTGAATGAACTCACATTTATTATCATTTTCTTCTTCCAAAAGCATTTTGCATGATTCCAGTTCATTTTCAAGGACAGAGGTTTTGGCAGCCGTATGTTCATCTCTGTCAAATAAAATATTTCGTTAGCTAAGTTTAAACTCATTTTCAGTAACCTCTCCAACTCTACCTACGGCTACGGCAGATACCTACATACTCTCGGGTGCTTTATACAAGAGGGTCTTAACAATAGTTTGGGGACAAAAATTTTGAAAACTTTATTAAACAAGGGTACTATTTACGGAGAGTTACTAAATCGGCTGCCGAATAGGGCTCGTATATTTTGCTGTGACGATGCAACGAACCAGCCTCGTTTCAACAGGGGCCAACAGGGGCCTCAGATTAATAGCAAATTATCTCTCAGATAGACAACAGAGAGTAAAGATTGGCTCAACATACAGTGAATGGTTACAAACAAAAACTGGTTTCCCTCAAGGTTCTGTGCTAGGGCCATTACTGTTTAATATTTTTCTCAACGATTTTATCTACATCCTCGAACATTCGGAGGTGTGCAACTTTGCTGATGATAATACCATTTTTTCTTGTGAAGACACTTTTGAAAATGTGGCTTCAAACCTTGAACAAGACATGTCTCAAGCAATTCTTGGTTCAAAACAAATCAAATGGTTGCAAATCCATCAAAATTTCAGGTTATGCTACTCGGTTTGAAGACAAATGATAGTATAGTCCTTGATATTGGGAATGTATCCATTGATGTTGTCAATAGTGTAAAGTTATTGGGGATTACTATAGACTCGAGACTGAAATTCAACCAGCATGTGGCAAAATTATGTCAAAAAGCAAATAACAAGATCAGTGCTTTCTCTAGAGTCTCAAATTATTTGGATAAGAAACAATCTCTTTTACTTTACAACTCATTCATAATCTCTCAGTTTAATTACTGTCCATTGATATGGATGTTTCGTGGAAAAGCTGCCAATAACGATTTAAATCTTACTCATAAGAGAGCACTTCGAATTCTTTTCAACGATTTTACATCTTCGTTTGATGAGTTGTTACAAAAAAGAAAGGAGTGCACTATTCATCAAAATAACCTGCAAAAGTTAATGCTCGAGGTTTATAGCAGCTTAACAAAACAAAATCCTTCATTTTTGTGGGATATGTTCCACAAAAAGGACATTAATTATAATTTAATATCTAAGAATCTGTTGATGTTGCCTCAAACGAAAAACAACTGCATATGGCAACGATAGTATATCTTTTCGTGGCAGCATCTTATGGAATTCCCTACCAAATGATACCAAAATTGCCACCTCCGTCTGTTCCTTCAAAACAAGCATAAAAAAATGGAATGGAGAGAGCTGCCGTTGCAAAATTTGTAAATAGGTGTTGAAATAGGGTATCTTTTAGCTTAGTATTTATGAAATGTAATTTAGTTTTTCTTTCTTTTGTTAAATAGTTGGTCTTCATTAGCTCTTAAACCAGAGCTATTTTTTAAAACCAACTTTAAAGAATTTAATAATAATAATAATAATAATAATAAACTTTCCGTTCCCACCAGTCCCAGAAAACTCCGTAATATTGAGTCCCAGTTTGGGCGATCTCGGTTTGGTGTAGTCTCGGTCTGGTGAGCGATAACTGGGACTCAGGTAATAAGCCTAGATAGGTTGCTCAGAATAACTCTTGAGCATAAGGCCATTCACTTCAATATTTCATGATGTAAATGGTTGTTGCTGTTGCTTAAGTAGACTTATTACCTGAATCCCAGTTATGACTCATCAAACAGAGACTAGCATCAAACCGAGATCGCCCAAACTGGTAACGTAGCTAATTGAGCATCCAGCAGCTGAATTCAAAGCGATAGCTATGGCTCACGTAATAAGTCTATCGCTTAAGGCTGCCAATGTTGTTTGCAAAGAGTGGGACTTATGTAATGTAATGAGTCTAATTTGTGATATTCTTAATGTAAACAATGCCAAAAACGAATATATTTGATGCTATACCAAACATAAACTATAGCAACAAACACATAGTTAGTGTACGAATGTTCAAAATAAACAAAATTTTGTTTTTCATTGGGCTTTTCATTGGGCTTTTTTTCCTTGGACCAAAATTACTAAGCAGGGGCAGGGGATCTTAAGAGACCCGAGGGGCCAGGGGAAAATCAGAAAACTAACGAGGGTCCTCATTGTATTAAGTACCTGCGAGTAGCGTTTTATCAGCTCAAAGTGTAGAAATATTACGGACAGCAATATTACAGCAATAACAGTGCAACCGATAATCTATAGGCCTATCTTGAGCCTCAAAAAACATTTCCGTTTATAAGCCCCCCAAAAAAGGCTTCCAGGCTATAAGCCCATCCAACAGGGATTACAAGTGAATATTAGCCCGGGGCACGAGACCAAGTACGTTTTACGATAAGGGTGAAAGCTAATTCATACCGAAATAAGATAGTATTTGCTTCTTGTGACCAATGCCAGCATGCCTCGTCTTGGCCTAAAAAAGGTTATGACAAATCTTCATTGGCTCTTGTGATGATCATGCATTGACTTATTACCTGAGTCCCAGTTATCGCTCGCCAGACCGAGACTACACCAAACCGAGAAAGCTAAAAATTTTAGTTTGAGCGTCATGGCGTTTCATTTTAATAGCGATAACTATGACTCAGGTAATAAGTCTAGATCATGCATAATTGCTTGCAATTTTCCTTGGAGGTGACTTGCATGCAAGATTTCCCCACAGTGTCAAGGGTCCTGAGGGCGTGTTCTTCTAAACTCCCAAAACCTTCCAAATTTCAAAAACAGAAAGCTTCCAGAACAGAATCCATGACTTTCAAAAAACAGGAACTCTGGAAATCCGAGACTTTTCTCAAGTCTGTGCCGAACGAGTCAACTTTCGCGCCAAAATTCTTGCTTGCCTCTTCCTCAGCCCCATTCGTGGAATGTCTCCTGGCAACTGATAAAATTGCAATCTCGTTCGCACTCCAAACCGAGAATCTCTCGAGAATCTTCTGCTTTTGATGGCAGGAGGTTTTGGAGAGCTCCAAAACCTGCCGTTTTCAGAAGAATGGCTCCGAAAAACACACATTCCGAAATAGGTTACCGAGAAAGGGGATTAATTTAGAAGAACACGCTTAAAATTTACATCTTTATCCTCTATTCTACAAATTAGGCATGCAAGTCGAAAACTTTATGAATCAGTTCATTAAGCTTTTTCTTTGCATGCATGACCATCAAAAGAGACAAGTTTACGATCTAAATTTGACCCTTTACACTACGAAATCGTGGCATGCAAGTCACCTGCTAGTAAAATTGCAAGCGAAGTGCAAGTAAATAGCAGTAGTGCTTAATGAACTGTTTCATAAAGTTTTCGTCTTGCATGTCCAGTTAAAACCAAGCATCGTCATTGCATGCAACGATCATTGCATGCAACAATTGCATGCAACCATTGCAACCATCGCAACCATTGCATGCAACCATTGCAACCATTGCAATCAATGCATGCAACCATTGCAACCATTGCATGCAACCATTGCAACCATTGCATGCAACCATTGCAACCATTGCATGCAATCATCATTGCATGCAAGTCATCTGCAAGTAAAATTGCTAGCAAATTGCAAATAAATAGCACTAGTAAAATACACCAACCTATTTGAAGAACGCATTCTTTCGCAGCAGAATCATTTATACAGAGCTTCAATTTCGTAGATTCACTCTGTTGTTTGAAGTCAGTTCTGCATGTTTGTGTACAGTTAAGGAGCAAAAAAGTTTAATAAAGATTGTATGGGACTTTGAGATCCAGAAGTCTATTATCAGAGCCCAACAGCAAAAGACCATTTCAACTAAGGGCCTCGTTTTCAAAAAAATTGAAAATTAGGTCATAGAGAACGTTCGACTTCAGATTCGAATTCAGCACCTTCTTTTTAGGGTTGAGGCAAAGTTTTATGCTTCCAATCCTTAAGATATTGATTTTATAGGTGTTAAAAGTTTGCAATTTTATAATGGGTTTGACCGTGAAAAGTCGCTGGTGTGAAATTTACACCCTCAGTCATTTACACGGTCAAATCCCTTATAAATTTTCAAACTTTTAATCGCTATAGAATCAACATCGTAAAGACTAGAAGGGTAAAAATTTGCCACACAAAAGAGAAGGTGCTGAATTCGAATCTGAAGTCGAAGTTTCTGTATTACCTAATTTTCAATTTCTTTGAAAACGAGGTCCTAAGCGAGCAACCCTTTGTTTCCCAAATTATGAAATACTACTCATAACTAACTAGTAGAACAGTGAATTCGTATTCCGTGTCTCGCTTGCTCGCTTCAATCTTCAAATTAGATAAGCGTACGCATATAAAAGACAAAACAATTAAAAAATTGACCTTGGGGGGGAGGGCAATTTTTGATTATTTTTGCTTCTCAAAAAGGAAATCTTCAATGACAGCGTCCACCTTAATTACATCCGAGTAACGTAGTGGCCTAATGAACATTCAAATGTAGGACTGCAAGAAGAGTACTTACTCTCTCTTAATGGAGAACTGGAAATAAAGAGGGACCTAATATTACCAACTGGCTAAACCAGGAGCTAAAGGGATAAAATATACACATCGAGAATGCTTCAAGGCACTATATGTAAGATGTAGGTACACCTTACACTGCCTTACACTACCATAATCTTTTTTGACAAAAAATAGCCGATCTGCTGCGTGCGAAAACCCCGTCTCGTGAAAAACCGGCTTTAGTGGAGCATTTTACCGCAATGCGCAATATTTCTTACTTCTTATCTTAATCAACTTAAATATAAACTACCGTTACTTAGAATTAAAATAGGCTGAAAGGATATCCAAACATACGAATGACTTTCGTTTTCACCGCTTGCTTTCCACGACAAATTTTCCACTTCGTCGTCGTTAATGAACAGCCTTGCTCTGCTAATGGTCGATAACTAAAACGAAAAACATTACAAAAGATTACAGTGACAACCGTTATTGTAAGTTGTCTACTAGACTTATTACCTGAGTCGTAGTTATCGCTATTGAAATGCAAGGTCAATGATGGAAAATATTCGGACCGAAGCACGACGTACAAGAAGCTGAGGTTCGAATATTTTCTTGCATTGATCGAGCAATCGTTCTATAAGGCTTTATTATATGTTTTACGAAAATTATGTGAATATTTTCAAAACGAAAATTATGTGAAGACCTCTGAACTCAAGAAACATCATTTGTCAGTATATTCCCATCTCAATTCTCATTCACTTAACAATAAGAAATAAATTTCAAAATAAAAGGCATTGGTTATGTCACGTGATTATAACGCCGCCGATCAATACGGCTTTTACAGACCGCTGAAGAACCAATCAGATTGCGCCGTTACGACTCATGTAGTAAGTGTAGGGTTGGTATTGTTCTTGTTGCTGTTTGCGAAGAGTTGGACTCAAGTAATAAATCTGAACAGGGCCAACATGTTGGTACGGTTCGCCATACCATCACAACATCTGAGATGTTTTGGGATGCTGATGTCATATTTTGATGATCTTTCGCAAAGGAAGGAAGATCATCTATAGATGAAGCAGCTGTTTGTTTATTGCTTGCTCTTTGGTTGACGACAAATAAGAAAAAACTCGTGGTCCAACAAAAACCGCCAGCTTAAATCTATTTCTCATTTCAAGGTCTCCAAAATAACAGCCGAAATTGAAAGTGTCGTGCCAACATGTTGGCGAGACATAGCAAACAGTAACATAAATTTTACTCAAATCGACGAAAAAATTGGCCAACATTTTTAGACATGTTTAAAAAAAGTTGGCCAACATTCTTTCGTCAACGATTTATTGTTTATTAGGCCAATATCTATATCAAACCGTACAAACACGTAGGCCAGCATATTGGCGCGGTTTGTACCCGGCTTACCTTTAACAGCTTTGATACAGAAACAATGACACGAAGCGAATCACTGATTCTTGTGACACCAAAATGAAGAATTTCAAGATCTTTCTCCTCTAAAAGGCACAAATTTTAAGATCTTTAGTTTTGAAACGGCGAACCAAGGTGTCAGATGGGTGTGTTTACAGTCTACTGTTTTTCTTTTTTAATCAATCTCTAGACACGATACTCTTTCATCATATACATTCTAAGTTTTACAATAGCTAATAAAAATAAATTTACCAAAGTTAACCTAATAGTAGTGCTGCTCTTGCGAAGAAATTGGTTCGAATTGAGTGTAAAGACCCATTTCCACTTTGTTCGCATTCGCTGTTCGCTAGCGAACAGAATACAGCCTTCGTGATCAATTATGGGTGATAAAAAAAGTAAAACTTTTGCGAAAAAATCGCTTTGCGTTTGCCATTTTCTGATGGCTAGCGAACAGCGAATGCGAACGACGTGGAAACGGGCCTTTAGGGCCTGGCCAAACATTGTTTGTCAAGCATTTGAAATTTTCTCGTCAAGCAAAAATGTTTTATTGTCTGGCCTCATTACGAAAAATGCTCGTAAAATATTTTTTGCTTGCATCAAGGGAAAGGCTAGCGAAATGCAAGCAACAAATGTCTGTGAACTTTTTCAAAAAATATCGCGTAACGAATTCTGCTTATTTATGCTTGTCAAGCAATGCTTTGTGACGTGCCCAAACATTCAAACATTGCTTGATTAGCAAATTCTGAATGTTTGACCAACAATCTTTGATTGTTCGGCCAGGACCTTGAAGAATGTTTGAGTTGTCCAGATTCTCCACAATTTATATTCTAAGGAAAAGCAAACTTTTCTTCGAGTTATCACGATTTTATAAATAGCAATCTAGGGGATGAAGAAAGACCATATTATGAATTCCTTGCAGTCTACACAATACTAGGCTGAACAATTTAACAAAAAACCTTATACCACACAAGCGAATCTATACACACTACTGTGGTTGTATTTTCTGCGTACTGTGGTGGATAAGCACTAATGTGGTGGGCTATCATGCTTGATGTGGCGGTATTTTTCGCCTACTGTGGTGAATAAACATTACCTTGGTGGGTTATTATGCTTGATGTGGTGGTATTTGCACTGGATTTTGTGGTTATTACTTGCTAGATCTATAGATGATGTCATATCGACCACAGTACGCAAAAAATACCACCACAGTACGCAAAAAATACCACAAAAGCACGCAAAAAATACCACCACAGTAGTACTTAGCCATCACAGCATGCAAAAACATTCCCACGTCAAGCATAACAAACCCACCAGGTTCATGATTACAGTAGTGGGTGTAGATTTGATAGCGCGTTATATGATGAATCATTCACAAAGATTTGATAAACAAATATAGTGCTTAAAAATCATTCTAAATCAACATTCTCACCTCTTCCAAGTAACCATCTTTGGTAGAACCAAGCACTTTGATCATTTGGATCAGTAAAAAAAGCATTTTGTACCATCTCAAATTCTACAAGCAAAAGGCACTCAATAAAATGACGCAAGAATTGGACATCAAGTATCTTATTTCTCAAGGCAAGCCCGAAAAGACCACACCTGATACCTTAAATATTTTTCTAATACCTGAAACCTTAAGTACCTTAAGTGAATTCAGAGCACAACTTGCTCTTGCCTTGCAATTTCTTGTGTCTTTCTTGAGAAGATTTTAAGGCTCAGGCAAAACGATCAAACATTGTTTGTCAAACAAAACTTTCTACCATTTGGCAATGTAGCAAAACATTGCTTGTCAAATAATGAACAAATTTAACACCAACAAATTTAGCTTATTTTTTCTCAGGCAATGTTTTGCGACGTGACCATAAGGTCAAAACATTGCTTGAAAAGCAAACCTCGAATGTTTGACAAACAATGTTTGATAATTTGGCCAGGGCCTCGCTAAGTTCTTAGAAAAGAGACGCTCAAACATCTCTTTGAAGGAAACTACTCTTAGGCTAGACTCACTAAAACGTCGTGGACTTTTCACTGTAATTTTTTGTACAATTTGGGTTATCCAGTAGATGCGGCCCTATGAAGAGTATCAGACCGAAAAAATATTATAACACGCGCTAAGATGTCACCACTGTAATTCAAGTAGTTTTGAAACAGAGAAATATTTGACCAAACTTTCAGTCTCCGTTTCTTAAAAAAGTTGTAATCAAAGTGTCCAACAATCTATTCAGTTAATTTGATTGGTCATCTCGCTGTATCGTTGTATGCTATTCAAATCAAAACACAATACCAATCTAGCTTCGCTTTTCAATTAGTGCATTTCGATCCGCATCTGGGTGTAAACACCGTCTTAGTTAATTGTTTCGGTCTTTTACTGACGTTTATACTCTGCGAAGTTTCAGTCGAGAAAATTTTTAAGTGTGTCCAAAAATGTTTCGCTATTATCATATCTAATACCATGACCAGTATGTTTCTTTTTGCATGACAGGAAAAGGTGAAGAAAATTTCTAAGTTTAAACCTTTCAGCAGAGCTCTTTCCTCAACCTTATCCTTCTGTCCAATAACAGGATGTATCAAAGGGAGCAATTTCGATCTGTTATGCCACGCGGAATAATTTGAGAAATTTTCACTTATTTTCTTTTTTGTAAACGCCAATTCATCTTCTGGAGAAATTTCAGCTTTGTCCACCACATATCTTCTATAATCCCAACAGTGAACTGTTGAAGGAAAAATGAAAACAATGAAGAATTCCTTGTCAAACGTAACCGTTGTTGTAATTGCTGCTGTGTAATACCTCAGGGTGGTACATGTCGTATGAAAGGATGGGGCTGTCCTACCCACATTTGACCACCCTGACCATTTACAACCGATAATTTTGTATTGAATGATTGATGGGCCGAGCAATTGCTACTTTCTCAAGGAATGGATTTCGGTGCTTAGCACAAGGTGACCACGACTAATGACGATCAAATTAGGGGGGTTAGATGCTCCCCAGTTTCCTTGATAAAATCCCCTTGCTCCCAAGAGTTTCCCAAGGTTATTTTTCAAATAGATAGACAAGCAGATTTACAAGGAGGATTTACTTGATCCCTGTTCCCCGATTTTCCCTTGTTCCCTTTAAATAATGGCCATGTCCACCTTTTCCCTGGACAAATTTCGCATGCTCCCATGTTCCCTGGATCCCCTACTTGCTCACCATTTGGCTGTTCTAAAAACACAAGTGCCAGTATTAACAAGCAAACTCTAACTTATGAGTGAAAATTTGCCGGTCCTCACTGAGTTTCAGATACCACACGACAGGTGGATTCGAACACGATGCGGCAGCACCTTCAAATACCCCAATGCTGTCTGATACCCCAGAGAGGTATGTGACTTGTCAATGGACGGGGCTGCGCTACCCAAATTTGATCAACCCGGCCATTTATGACAGCCAGCATATATAATCTAAACTTGTATGATGGGTGAAAATTAGCCAAATATGAGAAAAAAACAAGTTACTGTTACAAGTTATTCCTTGCATTAGACTACTAACATTAAATAACACAATTTGACTCAATACATACCCCTTCGAATACATGCCCTCTCTTAAAGTTAGAAAATTAAATGAACGCCTTTTTTCCTTCAAGAATGACAATGCTGTTTTGCTTCTTTTTCCCGTGCTATAGGCCAGTGCCAAATCTAATACGCATGCATGGAGCCAATATTTGTTGGCGTAGGTGGCAAATGAAGTCAACATCACCCAAAATAATAATGGCTCACCCAACAAGGTGAGCTGTTCTGTATAATTGCCTATCCGAGTACTACCTTGCACTTCCTTATGAAAAAACGCGTGTAATCGCGTGTATTTCGCACTCACAATTTCTCGCGTCATATGATAAGAACTGATTACATAGCTTCACTTCCTTCTTCCAGTCAGCATTCGGCATGTTTTCCAAACAAAATCTCCTGTGATTCCACACACCATATGACTTTGGATTCACACTGAGACAATCTTGTAAGAGCTTCAAGTCATGAAGAAATAACTCCAATATTTCATCTTCATTTCTAGGAATGAAAAAAACTATTAAAGTAAACGTTTTTAGTAAGTAGATTAGTTAGTTAATTAGTTAGCTAGGTATTTAGTTAGTAAGTTACTTAGTAAGTTAGTTAATAAGATAGTTGTTTAGTTAAATAGTTAGTTATTAAGTTAATTAGAGTTAGTTATAGATAGATAGTTAGTTACTTAGTTAGTTAGTTAGTTAGTTAATTAATTAGTTAGTTAGTTAGGTAGCACGTTAGCTTGTTAGTTAGTAAGTTAGTTGGTTGGTTATTTAGTTAGTAAGTTAGTTAGTTCGTTAATTAGTTAGTTAGTTTGCTAGATCGTTAGCTAGATAGTTAGTAAGTTAGTTAGTAAGTTAGTTATGTAGTAAGATAGTTGGTTAGTTAAATAGTTATTCATTAAGTTAAGTAGAGTTCGTTATAGATACATAGTTAGTTAGTTAGTTAATCAGTTAGTTAGTTAGTTAGGTAGCACGTTAGCTTGTTAGCTACTTAGTCAGTTAGTTAGCTAGTTAGTTAGTAAGTTAGTTGGTTGGTTATTTAGTTAGTTAGTTAGATAGTTAGTAAGTTGGCTACGTTAGATAGCAAGTTAGTTAGTTAGTTACTAAGTTAGTTGGTTGGATAGTTTGTTAGTTATTTAGTTAGTTAGTTAGTAAGTTGGTTAGTTAGTTAGTTAGTTAGTTAGTTAGTTAGTTAGTTAGCTAGTTAGTTAGTTAGTTAGTTAGTTAGTAAGTTAGTTAGTTATTTAGTTAGCCAGACAGTTTTTGAATCGGTTGGTTAGTCATAAAGTTACTAAGTTAATAAATAAGTCAGTCAATTAGATAGTTAGTTCGTTAGTTAGTTAGTTATTCATCTAGTTAGTACGTTAGTTAGTTGGATAGAGACCTCCACCACTAAAATTTGTTGATACAAGACTAAAGAGTCCCTTAAGAAAGTCCACAAAAAAAATTCTTACTTCTCTTCCTTAAATTTCAATAAAATTTCCTTTCTGATATTCCACATTGTATAGAAGTCAGGATTTGCGGCCAGTAATTTTTCTGTGAGTTCCAGGAGTTCATTGTCAAGTTGCTCACTTTTCCTCTGCAGAAAAGGTTAATAATGTTGTCAGTCAAATTTCATGATTTATTTTTAAACATTCAGTCTTAGTCTCAGTTTTTTGAAAGGCAAAGTTATCTAAGAGGCAGCTTTCTGTTGATGAGATCAAAGGTTTCAATGTCATGAGAATTAGCAGAGCAAAGGACAGACATCATTTGAAAAAACCTACCCATAACGTCCATATGGTAAGATGATGATGGTGATGATAATGATAACGACAAGAAAGATGGTGATGATGATAATGATGATGATGATGATGATTATGAAGATGATTATGATTATGGTGGTGATTGTAATGACAATGACAATGTTGATATAGATGATGATGGTAATGATAACAATTATAATGATGATGATGATGACAATATTAAGGATGGAGATGATAATGATAATGACAATAACAATGATGATGTTGATACAATATGGGTTTTGATGGTGATTATGATTATGGTGATGAATATAATGAGGAGGATGATGATAATGATTATGATGAGAACTATGATGATGATGACAATCTTAATGATGACGATGATTATAATGATGACGATGATAATCTTGATGATGAAGATGATGCTGATGATGATAGTGATGATTATAATGATGATGATGATGATGATTACAATGATTATGGTGATGGTGATAGTGACAGCAATTATGATAGTGAGAATGATTATGATGATAATGACAATAGTGATAATAATGAGAATGATAAAAACGACAATGATGATAATGATGATGATGACAAACATGATAGTGATTTGATTTTATGGTGATGATGACGAGGAGGATGAGTCACAATACACCAAGCATTTAAAGAAATCTTTTTTCACATTCTGATATTCTACCTTATCAAATATTCTTCGTGTAAGCACAATAAATTTTTTGGCTTTTTCTTCTCTCTCTTTCCTACGTTCTGCTTCTTGTTCTGCGGTAGTTTTTACTTTTAGCACACCATGCTGAAAAGGAAAAAAATACTTTTGTTTCTAAGTAACAGTGTTGTTGCTTAGAGGAGAGCACAATAAGGAACCAAGCAATTATTTATTGTAGCTCAGAGGGTTCTGGCAGCTTTACGGCGGTTGTGGAATTGAAACTTGTGACCCTATACTGATCTTCTAATGCAAACGTCTTGGGTACTTAACCAGCCACCGAGGGACAGGATGAGAACAATAAGATAAAATAAAAGAAACTATGGGTAACAGAGCAGTTAAGACGCGTTGGTCCTCACAAGAGAGGCAAAAACTTGAACCCAGCTTTATCTCAATAACTAAAAGGTCTTTGTTTGACAGTTTATTTTCAAATAAAGATCTTTATTTTCAACAGGTAAAACAATAGGGTAGAACAATTACAAGTGAGCCCCTGAAATCTCGCTGAAACTGCCTTACTCTGCACACTGGTCAAGTTCAAGTCAAGTTCATGCTTCTTTTGAGCAAAATCCTCCCTAAAATGTCCCTAATTCAACAATTAAGTGGCACAAATATTCCAAAAAGGCTTAATGTTCTTAGAAAAATGGCAATTTCCACACTTGAAAAAGGCATTAAGTGTAAATGCAAAGACTTTCTGGCGCACCTAAACTGAAGTGCAGCAGGCTCCATGCACCTGAGATCTTGGCTAAAAGTGCCACACTCTGCAGACTGGATTGTTTCAAAACAATAGCCACTGTTTTTCTTTTGCTTTTGAAATGGATCTTTTCCATGCCGTGGGTAGACCTTTGGTGCAACATGTCTTCCATGAAATGAACCCCTTACCCTAAAACAAAAACTGAAACCCTACCCTATACCCATAACCCTACCCTATACCCTTACACAGGGTACCCTAAAATGCAACACTGTGTACTAAAACCCCAAACACCAAAGCCCAAACCTCTGTCTGGTTTCATCTGCAGATTCCCAACTCTGGGATTTCCTTGTTAATATGATGGCTAAAGAAACAGAACTCTATCATTATCAAGCTGAAACTTGAGTAAGGGCTTTAGATATTACCATTTCTGTTACTGAGTATGAACGAATTGTCTAAACTTCTAAGCTTTGTCTTTCTCTTTGCTTCTCTGCTTGCTTTAGTGTGTTCTTTCTCTTCTCTTCTCTGCAAACTTTATAGCAGGCAAAAATGTGTGGCCTCTTTTGCATGCCGAACAGCAACAACAACAGCTTCTGTTGGCAAATTTCAACAACAACAACATTTGATGTCGAATCGAAGGGCAAAAGTTCTTTTGATCAAAAAACAATGTTTACGAAAGTTTGTGCTGATAAACCACCGGAAGATTAGAAGATTTTAGAGAATTAGTCATGATTTTCATGCCTAATTGATTGTATTTGATAGATAAGTGGAAAGATGTAACATGCCTAGGCGTCACAGATATTAGATAGAAAGAAAGATAGAACAGAGATCACGCACGGTTCGACAGGAACAGAGGAAGGGAAACCGGGGACAAACGGCAGTTTTTGATTGAGAGCGGGCATAAACTGATTTGCTGAAGCCTGGTAGCTTCTTGCCAAGTCCTGTCCACTAATCCGTTATGGAAAAGGATAGCCCAGATTTCAAATTCAAGAACTCTCTGGCCGAAGCTGTAAGAAAAATGGAGCACAAACATCTTATTCCGAAGTTCTCGTCGTTCAACATAATTACCGTTGTGTCGTTTGCCGCTTCAGCGGCGATGGTTTTCGGCGGCGTCGTTCCTTATATCCCTCAATATGTTGACATTTATAGAAGCAGAAATACTGAAGGATTTTCTACTTATGTTTGCTTGGCGTTATTAATTGCAAATATTTTGAGGATACTTTTTTGGTGAGTATTAATTAATCATTAGGTAAAGAGAGAAACATAATGGACAAAATGCAACAGTTTTCTTTTCACAGCTGCAAGAAAAACTGCTTTGTATCAATATCATTGCTGTAAACAGCTGACAGCATTTAAATTTTTTCAAAATCAAAAGATATCAAGTTTTGGATGGAAAAATTGTTTAAAGCATCCAAAACTTAGTCTAGGTACAAAGTTTTACTGTCCCTCTCGCCAGGGCCGTCGAGATGCAGAGTGGCCCCTGCGATAATGTAATCGTACCAGACCTCATGGAGGCTTTATTAGAGAGTTTTCAGTTTTTGCAGGCTCCTTATCAGCCCAGGCCCCTGACATCTGACCCAGCTGGACCCCCCTCTTGACGGTACTGCCTCTGGCACTTGCATTTCTAATTTAATTAGCATTCAAAGTTCCCGATTTCATAAAGGCTTTGACTGCAAAACATGGAGTTGATGAAACTCCTCCCACTTCCGATTTGTGGGCACCTTGACGGTCAAGTTAGAACTCTTTGAAGTTGTTGCCCCATGAGTTTGTCTAACACACCCCATCTGTCAAGTCAACTTGTCCCCTATTTCAAATCACCTCTCCCCACCATTAAATTAATGATATAAAATGATTAATTGAGTTGAGTCTATCATTGAGACAAAAGAGAGTTTTGGGGCAGAGCCCCCAACTAGAGCCTTCAACTACAAACTTTGTTATCAGTGCAAAACAATCAAACCCATGTAAACCCACCTTCATTTGTAGTTCAGTGGGGGCAAGTTGACTTTGAGGTGGGGTGGGTTGACTTCAAAGGAGGGGCAAGTTACTTGCAAAGTCTCCTCAAAATCCTCGGAACTCTACCATTTTTAGAACTGCCCAAAAGTATACGTCAGAAATTTTTGAAATCTACCGAGAACAGAAAAATGGTTTTTTGTAGAAGATGGTTTGCAGGCAGCAATGTCTACCACTTTTCATTGATTGCCACCAAATAAAAAGCCGTTTTAGCTTCTACCAACTCTATTGTTTTCAGACAATGCCCAAACGAATATGCCCTAAATTTAAATACAATTTATGACAGGTTTGGGCATCCTTTTGAGTTACCTCTTCTTGCACAAAGCATCATTATGATATTTGCAATGCTAATACTTCTGGAACTTTGCATCAGAATAAAAAGAGAGGGAGATATAACACATAGAAAAAGATATCTATGGAGTAAGTATTCACTTATTATAATTACGAGAAATCAATTGTTTTGCTGACTGCTTCTGTTAAATTCTTTGTTTTTCAGTGCACCACTTTATTTTTGCACAAGATAACATAGAATCCGAGGGCAGCTGCCAGTTGCATAGCTACAAATTTTCAATTGAAGGGCAATGCCAAGAAATTTCTGATAATGGGGTGTGTCCTGTGGTTGTGTCCCTGAAAGAGATGTTTTGACTGGTGTTTTGAACAGCCAAATCCCAAAGATTTTTTTCCCCTAAAACTTAATAGAACTTAGTAACTAGACAAACAGGTTTTTCTTAAAAGTGGGTTGAAGCATGCAAAATTGAAGAACTAGATCAAAGGCTGAATTTATAGAAAAGCACCCATCGGAAAAGTCAACCTGAATTGGTATTGTGTTTTCAACACCAATCAGCCAGTGGGATATTACCAGAAGATCAATGAAATCAATTTTTGAACTAATTTATTGCAACTAAACCGTTGAAAAAAGCACTCTGGCAACTAATTGATATCTTGTTCCTTTTTGATGACCACAAGAGTGGCCACACAGTTCCAGAAACTTGGACATGCTCTACTTCTACAATTAGTGGACAACTGATTCCCGTCAGTTGTAGTTGACCAGAATGCTTGTCCTGACTAGTTGTATACATGTCAGCATAGGTTAGCAGTTGCAACTAGTTGGTGTTGGTTCCTTCGTATTATAGGTTGACATAAGCCTGGCTTAACATATAAGCTCTTACCATTTTCAGATTTCCAAGAGAATAAAGCAATCACTGAAATTTCTTTTTCTCTGCACAGATTTAGATTATGCAAGCTTCTGGAGCTGGACAAACTTCAGAGACTATCTACAATTCATTCTGATTTTCATCGCATTTGGTGGATTAGTGACATATACTTTGCTAGATATTCCAATTTATTTAGAGACACTTGGTTTTGTATCAGTTTTCACAGAAGCAATGTTAGGCTCTCCACAGTTTTATAGAAATTACAGAAATAAATCAACAGAGGGAATGAGGTATGATGATTATATTTTTTAGTTTTGTTTATCATTCAAAATAATGTTTAAATTTTTTTTAGGAAATTTACCTTAATTTTGATAAAAGTTAAGATTTAAGGAAATCAGTTCTCATCATATGATTCTTATAACTATCAATGTTATCTTTTGTTAATATTATCATAGTTATCATCATTATCATCATTAGTACAATTGCTATCAATATCATTGTTTTCATTATCATTATCATGATTACTATTATAATCTTATCAGTATCATCATTGTCAAAATTATTATCATCATTTTCATTATTATTGTTATCTTTTTATCATCATTATCAATATAATTATCATTGTTATCAGTATTATCATTGTCATTATTATTGTTACCATTATCATCATTATAATTATCATGGTTATCTTTGTTATTGTTATTATTATCATTGCTATTGATATCATTGTTATTTGGTATTATCAAAGTTATCATTGTTATCATAATTATCATTATAATTATCATGGTTATCTTTCTTATCATTATCATAATCATTGTTATTATTATTATTATCAGTATCAGTATCATTATCATTGTTATCAGTTTTATCATTTATCGTTATTATCATTATCATTATCATGATTATCATTGTTATTATTATTATCAGTATCATTATCATTGCTATCAGTTTAATCAATATCATTATTATCATAATTGTTATTATTATCATTATCAGTATCATTGTCATCACTATCAGTTTTATCGTTATTGTTATTATTATCATTGTTATCAGCATTATCATTACCATTATCATTTTAGCATTATTATCATTATCGCCATCACTGCTATCAGTATTAGGGCTGTCATTATCATGGTTATCATCTTTATCATAACCATCATATCTATCATTATCATTATCATGGTTACCTTAATATTGAAAACATAATTGTCACAGTTCTAATTGTTATCATTATCATTACAATTATTAACAATATTATCACTGGCATTGCTATCAGTTTTATCATTGTCATTATCAGGGTTATCTTTGTTATCATTATCATAATCATTGTTGTCATTATTGTTGTTATCATTATAAAATGATCCTCTTTTGTATCATTACCCTACTATCATTATCAATATCAATATCATTGTGATCATTATTATCGTTATCATTATCAACATTATCATCATTATCAGTATTGTTATCATCCTTTTACTTATCATCCTTATCATAATCTTTGTTATCATTATCATCAATACCATTGTTATTGTTATTGTTAGTTATCATTATACCTATTATCATTATCAATATTATCATTATCAATATTATCATTGCTATCATCAATACCATTGTTATTGTTATTTTTGTTATTATTATCACTATTATCATTATCGATATTATCATTATATAAGTTATCATTATCGTCAGTTTTGCTATCATTGCTTTCACTACCGTCGTTATCCTTGTCGTTGTTGTATTTATCATAAGAATCATTATCATCCTTATATCATGATAAGCATTATCAGCATCACTGTTATCATCTTCATCATTTTAGACATTACAAATGTACTATTCTATACATGTTTTTTGGTTTCTTTCCCTTCAGTTATAATGAATTCTATTTCTCTTTCAGCATCAAAATGGTAGTAATGTGGTTATGCGGGGACACATTCAAGACTGGTTATTTCATTATTAAAGAAGCTCCTGTGCAGTTCTGGGTTTGTGGCATGCTTCAGGTCTCTATTGATTTTGCTATTTTATATCAAGTTTTTCACTATAGAAGGCGAACTGGGAAAGAACACACTGTGCAAGACTAGAGTTACTGATTCGAAAGTTTGTCTGGGCAATTCAAAGGGAAGACATGAAATTTTTCAGACTTTTTTAAGAATACAGATATTTGAGATAGGGGATTGAGCCATAATGTAGTATTGAGTTTTGTAACAATGTTTGACAAGCATTTAGTTTCAGTTTGGTAAAGATTGAAAATTTTCAAACTTCTTCAGTATTTTTGTAACATAAAAATATAAAATGTTAGATTTCACCTTATTTAGAGGGGAAAAAGCTTTTCCTTGTTTCAATCGAAACAAATGTTTCTATTTTTTCTTCTTTTTGGGTTTTGCTTTCTTACCAGGTTTTTTGGTAAATGTCTCAAACAGTTCATCTATTTCATCTGTGTTGCTTGCAATGCTGCTTCCCTGAAACAAAAATATAGATAAACTTTGTTTGGTTTATAGATTTATACGATGAGTTAAGGGCAGTGATGGCATTTTTCTAGGGCACGATATAAAACCAGTATCGGCGTGGCAATAATCTGGCCGTAAAACCGTCGGATCACGTAACTAAATTAAGGTAAGAATACTTTTTAGTGCTTTACTGGTGAACAACAAAACTGGAATGAAAGTTTCTGTACAGGACCAGTGGCCCTTAAGAATTTATCACTCAGGGGGCTTCTCAAGCTTCCAACTTTTCATTATCGACAGAGCTTTTCAGATGGCTTGGCTGAAAAATCACCCATTTAGACAAATTAAACAGCGTTACTTAAGTGTAGCTATTGTTTCAATATGTATATACTGTATGCATAGAAAAGTAAGCTTTTACATTTCCCATGTACTTTTCTGATGTGGATTTGCTTCTGTAACTTATTTTACCGTCTTGGGGTACTAAAACCCCTTATGAATTGGTTCTTCCCAATTTGAATTTCTGTCACTTCAAAGAATAATTTGGAATTTGGACCCCCTCGAGCTCCCTTGAGTTTTGGGGCCTTAGAACTTGCTCTACCTTCAACATTAGCCCCACCACTGCACATAAAATCTACAATAAATTACAAAAACTATTCAAACCTTAGAAATTTTATTTTCTTCTGCAAATATTTCTTCACTCCCATAAACTCCAGTTCCAAGTATTTTTAATTCTTTCTTGTATAAAACATCTTCATTATCATTCTTAATCTTCCTTTTTCTTTTCACTTCAGTTTCCAAAGTATCCTTTCCACTCTCTGTGTCTTTGAAATTTTTCTTTTCCGACCCAGAAATTTCTGTTCTAGTTTTACTGATATCTGAACTTATACTTTGTTTGTTAAAACTGTTTTGGTTTTGAGAAGTTTCCATGCCACAGTTTCTAAGGATTATTCTTCCATACATATTTCCACGAAGAATACTCTTGTGTTTTGATAACTCTTCTTTTATTCCTTGTTTTTGCTCTGAATCTGCTTGAATCCATACTCCATCAATGACATGACTCCCAAATTTGCTGATGGCCAAAGAAACGATATTTTTCTAAAAAAAACGAATTCTTATTTGAAATGTATTGACATAGAAATATAATCTGGACCATTTTTCTGAAAAAACACAAATGCAAATAGTGGTTATTAGAGTGATAAGCCCGATAAACCTAAGGCCCTTGCGAAAAACTTGAGCATGTGCTGCCACCCTAGTGGTAGGGACTATGGATCTTCTGCAACATAAGTGAAAGAAGCTGTGGATGGTCGTTTTGTATCACCAATGCCAGACGATGCAGATGTTTTTCAACATAAGTGGTAGAGGATGTGGAACGTTTGCAACATCAGTGGTAGAGGATGTGGAACGTTTGCAACATCAGTGGTAGAGGATGTGGAACGTTTGCAACATCAGTGATAGAGGATGTGGAACGTTTGCAACATCACTGGTAGAGGATGTGGAACGTTTGCAACATCAGTGGTAGAGGATGTGGAACGTTTGCAACATCAGTGGTAGAGGATGTGGAACTGTTGCAACATCACTGGTAGAGGATGTGGAACTGTTGCAACATCAGTGGTAACATCGGTGCTAGAGGATATGGAACTTTAGCCATATCAGTGGTAGAGGATGTGCCGGATGTGCAACTTTTGTTGCAAAATCAGTGATAGACGATGTTCAACTGTTGCAACATCAGTGATAGAGGATGTGCAACTTTTGCAACATCAGTGATACAGGACGTGCAACTTTTTCAACATCAGTGATAGAGGATGTAGATCTTTTGCAACATCATTGGTAGAGGATGTGCAACTTTTGCAACATCAGTGATAGAGGATGTGGAATTCTTGCAACATCAGTGGTAGATGATGTGGTAGATGATGTGGAACGTTTAAAATATCAGTAGTGGATCATGTGCTGATGTGGATCTTTTGCAACATTGGTGGTAGAAGATGAGAATTGTTTGCAACACCAGTGCTAGAGGATGTGGATCAACATCTGTGTAGATCATGTGCTGATGTGGAACTTTTGCAAAATCAGTAATAGATGCTTTGGAATATTTGCAACATCAGTGGTAGAGGATGTGCAACTTTTGTTGCAACACCAGTGATAGAGGACAACTTTTGCAACACCAGTAATAGATGCTTTGGAATATTTGCAATGTCAGTGGTAGAGGATGTGCAACTTTTTCAACAACAGTGGTAGAGGATGTGGAACTTTTGCCATATCAGTAATTGATCATGTGCTGATGTGGATCTTTTGCAACATCTGTATAGATCATGTGCTCATACTGATTTTCTGCAATACCAGTGGGAGACATTGTGGATCTTCTGAAACATCCATGGAAGACAATGGGGATCTTTTGAAACATCAGTGGCACAGGATTCGGAACGTTCACAATATCAGTTGTAGATGATGGGCAACTTTTGCAACATCAGTAATTGATCATGTCCTGATGTTGATCTTTTGCCTTTTGCAACATCTGTATAGATCATGTGCTCATACTGATCTTTTACAACATCAGTGGCAGAGGATAGGGATCGTTTGCAACACCATTGGTAGAAGATGCAGATTTTTTTCAACACCAGGAGCAGAGGTTGTTGATCTTCTGCAAAATAAGTGGCAGAGCTTGTTGATCTCCTGCAACACCAGTGGTAGATGATATGAACTTTTTATAACACCAGTGACAGAAATGTAGATGCTCTGCTGCACCAATGGCAGATGTTGTAGTTGTTCTGCAACACCAGTGGCAGAGGTTGTGAATCTTCTGCAGCATTGAGGGCAGAAGTTGTGGACTTGACATTCTGCAAGGCAAATGGCAGATGTTGACAATCTTCTGCAAGGCTAGTGATAGAGAGATTGTGTATCTCTTTCAACACCAGTGGTTGAGGATGTAGATCGTCTGCTACAACCAACAGCGGAAGATGTGGATCTTCTTCAACACCAGTGGTTGAAAGTAGAACGTCTGCAACACCAGTGCCATAAGATGTGGATCTTCTGCAACACCAGCAGCAGAGGTTGTGGATCTTCTGCAACACTAGTAGAAGAATTCGTAGATCTTCTGTAGCACTAGCAGCAGAGGTTGTGAATCTTCTCCAAAACAAATGACAGTGTTTAAGGACCTTATGCTTATGCAACACCAGTAGCCGAGTCTGTGGTTCTCCTGCAACACCAGTGACAGAGGCTGTGAACTTCTGCAACACCAGTGGCACAGACTGTGGATCTTCTGCATCACTAGTGGCAGAGGTTACGAATCTTTTACAACATCAATGGCGGAGTAGAGGTTGCGATACGACTGGATACCTAAGATAATGGCAATCTGGTGCAATAGCAATGTCACTGGATGTTGAACTTATACAACACGAGTGGCAGAAGCGAAAAAATCTGTAAAAGAGGATGTGAACCTTCCACAGTACCGGTGGCAGAGGATGTGAGTCTTCTACAATACTTGTGGTATTGGGTGTGAATCTCTTTGAACACTTGTGGTATAGCAAAGATATATTCAACAATAACTGTGCCAGTAGGTGTGAACCTTTGCAGTGAATCAATGGCAGCGATTTGGGTTATGAATATCTGTAATACTATTGGCACAAGATGTGAATCCTCTGCAAAACTTGAAGCAGAAGGTGTGCTTCCTGAAACAACAGTGACAGAGTAATCGAAATTAACTGAGTAAGGCCGGCAATCTTCTGCAGGACAATTAAAAGAAGACATATATATATATCCTGCAAAACCTATGACAAGACTTATGGAACTTTCTAATATCTACAACATTTTAGCATAAAGTGTTTCATTTGGAAAACTGTGAAAGATGCTTTAGATTGTCTGTAGTACATGTTGGACTGGTTTTAGATCTTCTACAAAATGTTGATCAAACATACCTGTTCTTTCACAAACCGCTAACCACCAAGCCACACGAGACAAGTCAACTTTATTGAAGATTTAAGCCTGATAACTGTGTAAACGAATATATTAATCAGCTCTAACTAAGATTGTATTACCTGAATTTTCCTTGTGACATTTTCTTTTTTCGATTTTGAAATTGTTAGACTTGTGAAAAAAGCCTCAAGAACAAAGCTTCCATATTCATGATTTGCAAGAAGAAGGAGTTCATCATCCATTTTCACCAGGCATTGAACTAATCTACTTGGCTTTTCAAAGTGCAGAAGAGTTTTCACCAAACATGCTCCATGATAATTTATGGCTTCTTTAGTTAGTTTTCCAGATGCCTCCTGGAAATTAAAAGGAGTAGAAACTGAAATATACATGAAATACGGTACTTATAAAAATACATCTTATTTATTTACTTGGTTATAACCCTATGGTCAGGGCAGCAACTCTGTTATGCAATCTAACTGGCTGAAAACGTTCGAATGCAATGTATTGATAGGGCATTATTATCCGGTAATGCCCGCTAATTACGTCAAAACTCGAATTCGAATGGGTGCAACATTTATAACGCAGCTTTGTCGACTCTTTTGAAGACAAAACATTAGGGATCATGACCATGCAATGTCCGGCCCTGTCCATAGGGTAATAAACCATATAATAACCGTTTCCTTCGAGCAAAACCGAAAATATTAACCCTCAGCCTCTGTATAAAACCTCGCAAGCTCGGTATTGTACTGACGGCTTCGGGTTAATATTTTCTGGTATTGCCCTTGGGAACAATTATAGGCTTAATATAATATATAATATACTTGCACATCAAAGCCCTGTTTACACTACGAAATTTCAACCTGGGTTCGACCCGGGTTGAAGTTAACCCGGGTTAAATTTTTGTAGTGTAAACGCGACTAACCCGGTTTAAACCCAGGTTCAAGTAACCCACCATCAGATGTGGGTTACTTCAACCCGGGTTCAACCCGGGTTAGTCGCGTTTACACTACAAAAATTTAACCCGGGTTCGACCCGGGTTGAAGTTAACCCGGGTTTGATTTTTGTAGTGTAAACAGGGCTCAAATTAACTCCGATCTCTTTTTACTTAAAGTAAACATGTTTAGGCCAATTGTAACCACCTAGCTCGAAAACAAAGTTACTAAAACAAAGCTCTTCTATCCTGTTTTCGATATCAGCAAAATTTCGTATTTTTCCGCAAGTCAAACTTGACGACAGTTGAACAACATTTTTTCTTCAGGTGTCAGAGTCATTGCTTTTGTTTTCAATGAATTTTTCCGTCAAAGCTATTCAAATGTTTGCCACTTTAAAGTCGGGTTGAAAGCAAGCAAAATCGCAAATATCTTAGTTTCAAAACAGTGCTCTTTAATTGAAAAATATTACTGTCAGTGGGGGAATGCTCCAACAAATTTTGTTTGGCTTCAAAATAACTTCAAAACTATGTCCCTAGCAGACCTTTTGAAAAAGGTCTGAGTTAGAGGCAACATTTATCTGGAAGGTGGAGGAGATCTTGAGTAAGGGAATCCTTTCAACGTGCAACGACTGGTATTACGGTCACTTTAGGGGAGGTAGTGCAGCCAATTTGAAGGTGCTGTGGTGTCGTGGTGTAATCCAGCTGACTCGTGGTGTCAGAAGCTCAGCGTGGTCAGGCTTCAAGCCCAGCCACAGTAGCGTCACAGCCAGGGTCGAGGTCTCGATTAGTTAACCTACTACTGAGATCCTAGCGACTGGCGCTAAAAACACCATTTCACCTTCACCAATAGAGGTTTCCGCGAAAGATGGCCGCCGTTTCTGTCAACCCCTTGTTTTTCATAAGGTTTCACGAAGGGAATTCTGGGAATAATTTCCTTAGCTACGAATTCAACGTGTGCAGCTATATAAAAAACGTAACTAAAAAAATTATTCCCAGAATTCCTTTCGAAAATCCTTAATGAAAACAGTAGGCAAAAATTGGCGCCATCTTTTGCGGAAGCGTCTATTGTTCTTCAAATTCATGCATTGCACATTGATGGCATTGCATAGATGCATAAAGGTAAAGCATGCAAACCTCACTTCCACCTTCTTTCTTTGAATCATATTTGTCTTCATTTTCATCTCTGCTTTCGTCTTCATTCTCCTTTTCGAAAAATATCTCAAAAGTCGACAGAGTAAGCAACAAGTTCAAAAAGGCACGCTTCCCTTCTTTTGTCTCTGGCAAATGCACGGATGTTTTTAAAGCTGCTGTAAATTCCTTTTGCATACATTTGAAACGCAAAGACAGCTCTGCCATTCTCACAATAACACCCATGTTTCCACTAGCAAGGATGTCTTCAGTAAAGGGAAACAATTCTGCCAAAGTTTTCTCAGCCTAAAAACCAATATAGTAATATTTTAACTTGCAAGGAACAGCGGAAACATTTTTGGACATATTCAAAAGCTTTTTTGGCAGTCCTGAGACAGCCTTCATGATGCAGATATTGTGACCAAAACAACGACAGCTGTCAATTAATTCGGCTGTCAATTAATGAGCAGACTCACACGATTGGATATAATGCATTTGAACTAAAAGATAGGCTGCGATTAATGCAGATCGTCTGCGATCTATGTTTCCATAAAGTTTTCATTGATCAAGACAGTCGTAACGATCAGGGAAGGTTGAATCTATTTCAAGTCTCCTGACACTTACGACTAACGATTGCTAACAGTCGTAATGATCATGGTGTTCGAAAATACGGCTTTGCGCACCAGCAACGGCGCAATCTGATTGGTTCTTCAACGGTCTGTAAAAGCCGTATTGACCGGCGTTGATATAACCACGTGATATAGCCACATAATTTCTTATTGATCAAGTGAGAGGGATTGAGATAGGAAAATGAAATACTGACAAACTAGGTTTCTTGGGTTAACATTCTCCAACAAAGTTCGAAAATATTCTATATTGTTTTTAAGAACATATGAAAAAAGCATTTATTGAACGATTGCTCGGTTAATGCAGGAAAATATTCAGACCTCAGCTTCTTGTACGGACCTCAATACGTTCGGTCCGTACGTCATGCTTCGATCCGCATATTTTCCAGCATTGACCTTGCAATCGTTCAATAACCGCATATTAGAGGATGTTTCTATTGAATCAGGAAAGCAACGCAGACAATCACAGACAGTCACAGATCCTCTTTTGATCCCTACAGAAAACAAGGCTTAAGCAACTGAGAGTAATAAAACATACTCACCATATTTGCATTTGGTATGGTTGCAAGCATATGTTGTAGAATGTAGTTTGCAAGAGGGTGCAAGCAGAGAGCAAGGAGATTCTTACTGAAGCACTTTGTAAAAAGATCTTCATACAGTTCAGCTGACATGACGTAAAATAGCTTTTCAATTATATGACTGCCAACTTCATCCGCAAACAATATAGGAACACTAAAATACAAGTTTTATAGCTCGTAGCTAATATCGATGACCCAATCAATCAGTTGTTTAACAATCAATAATAAAATCAATAAATCATCAAATGGGTCAATGTTCAAATCATTAGTCATTAATCAATCAATATAATAAAAAAGTTGGGCAAAGATCAATGCAATTGTGAAATCACAAAATCAATCACTTGTTGAATAGGCCAATAATCAACTTAATCGATAATCAAGCAATCATCAAATTGATTAATCACCAAATCAATCAATCATAAAATCAATCAAAAATCAAATCAACATATCATCAAATCAGTCAATCATCAAATCAACGGAACATAAGACCAATCAGTCATAAAAAAATCAATCATCAAACCCAGTGCATCATCAAATCAATCAACCTTCAACTCAATCAATCCTCAAATTAATCAACACCAATAAATCAATCATCAAACCAAACATCATTAAATCCATCAATCATTAAAACAAATCAACCAAAAAAATATCAACCACCAAACCAAACAATTATCAAGTCAAGCAATCATCAAATCAACAAATCAATCAATTACCAAACCAATCAATCATTTTATCAATCAATCATTAAAAAATTAATCAAACAAATCAATCATCAAATCAGTCAATCATCAAAATAATAAATGATGAACTCAGTTGACAAACATGAAATGAATAATTTGTCAAACCAAACAATCATCAAATCAGTCAATCATCAAGTCAATAACTTATAGAGTCAATCAATTATCACATCAATCAAGGATAAAATCAGTCATCAAACTAATCAATCATCAAATCAGTCAATCAATCATCAAATCAATCAATCATCAAAATAGTAAACCATCAACTCAATCGATCAAACATGAAATGAATACTTTGTCAAACCAAACAATCATCAAATCAATCAATCAATAATCATCTAATCACTAAATCATCCAATCATCAATCAATAAATCAATCAACATATAAAGAGGTTCACCTCTTATTGAATTGCCCTTCTCCATTTTCCTCATTAGCCTTCCACTCTAAGATTCTGCTTTTTTCGATAATCAAACTGCAAAGTTTGTTACACATTTTAGGAGCACTGTCTTTCAAGCCAAGTAAAAGAGTCTGGATGACAGGACTGGCATTTCTATGACATAACAGCTCCCCAAAGTTATCATCTTCAAGTATCTTTTTGGCCAATTTTCGTAGAGTTTTATGAAAACTTTCTGGAACCTTCATGGGTTCTTTTCTCAAAAGATCTCCAAAGAATTTTACATCTGCAAAATAGAAACTTGTGACTAATGGTAATAAAAACTACCAGTGTGACCAGGGCCGTTGCTAGGACTCAGGGATTGGGGGAGCGTAGCTTGGTATTTTGCCTGGAAAAGGGCGTGGCTGTTCTAGAGATGGGGTGTGACTTGGCTGTTGATCTTTCCTTTGGCGAACTTCCTTTTGGTTCCAATCTT
>JACTAT010000160.1:243894-321061 GCA_014526335.1 Chrysaora quinquecirrha | reverse complement strand
CCCCTGCCAGTGTGACTAGTGGTGTATGCAAAATTTGCTTTGGAGGAGGAAATTTTCAAACAGTGTACTGTACTTCCAGCTGGTGTACTGATGTGGTGTACAATGACCCCTGGATTCCACTATGGCTGATTCACATTTGTGGAGGTAGTAATTAGCTTTCAAGCCTTTCCATGCGATTCCTCGCACCAGCGTGCCTAATTTTGTGTGATTTCTCGCATCTGTAAGCAATGCTATATCCCGTGTAGCCCACAGAAGATTTTGTGTAGTTTTTACTGCAATTTATTTCCATTAAATCAAGAAACTGCTAAGAAACTTTCAGAACTAACATTGGGCCAAAAATTAAGAAACTTTTAGAACTAGGCCCGAGCTAGGTTTCTTATAAAAAAAACGTGTAGTCATTAATCAATCAATACTGAATAATAAAGTTAGGCAAAGATCAATGCAATTGTGAAATCACAAAATCAATCACTTGTTGAATAAATCAATAATCAACTTAATCAATAATCAAATCAAGCAATCATCAAATTGATTAATCATTAAATCAATCAATCATCAAATCAATCAAAAATGAAATCAACATATCATCAAATCAGTCAATCATCAAATCAAC
This sequence comes from Chrysaora quinquecirrha, assembly GCA_014526335.1. NCBI lineage: Eukaryota > Metazoa > Cnidaria > Scyphozoa > Semaeostomeae > Pelagiidae > Chrysaora > Chrysaora quinquecirrha. The sequence continues at coordinate 320,451 of JACTAT010000160.1, read as the reverse complement.
CGAATATAAGACCAATCAGTCGTAAAAAAATCAATCATCAAACCAGTCCATCATCAAACCAATCAACCTTCACCTCAATCAATCCTCAAATTAATCAACATCAATCAATCAATCAAACCGAAAGTTTGTTGAATAATTTGTCAAACCAAACAATCATCAAATCAATCAATGAATAATCATCTAATCACTAAATCATCTAATCATTAATCAATAAATCGATCAACATATAAACAGGTTCACCTCTTATTGAATTGCCCTTCTCCATTATCCTCATTAGCTTTCCACTCTAAGATTCTGCTTTTTTCAATAATCAAACTGCAAAGTTTGTTACACATTTTAGGAGCACTGTCTTTCAAGCCAAGTAAAAGAGTCTGGATGACAGAACTTGCATTTCTATGACATAACAGCTCTCCAAAGTTATCATCTTCAAGTATCTTTTTGGCCAATTTTCGTAGAGTTTTATGAAAACTTTCTGGAACCTTCATGGGTTCTCTTCTCAAAAGATCTCCAAAGAATTTAACATCTGCAAAATAGAAAGTTGTGACAAATGGTAATAAAAACTACCAGTGTGACCAGGGCCGTTGCTAGGACTCAGGGATTGGGGGGGGGGAGTGTAGCTTGGTATTTTGCCGGGAAAAGGGTGTGGTTCTTCTAGAGATGGGGTGTGACTTGGCTGTTGACTGTTCCTTTGGCAAACTTCCTTTTGGTTCCAATTTTTTGCATGCAACTGTCAGACCATCATTAGAAATCACAGAAATGAGGTACATAAATGCAAGAGGGGTCCCAAGGAAAAATTTTGAAAATTTGAACTCTAAAATCTTGTAGAACTTTTTCAGCTGTTGAACAACATTGAAATCATTTGCTAGAAGGTCCAGATTACCTTAAAGATACGTAAACACTCTTTTAGCCTTTGATTCTACTATTCCTGACTGTATAATTTGTGGCTAATTTGATAATGCACTCTAGAGCCCTTCACAGTTTAAAAGAGGGCTAAACCTCTAACTAAAGATGAGGACAGCATTAGTGACTCCATGTATTAAATCTCAATCCCTTTCCTAAACTATGCTCTTGTTGCAAACTCTTATTACAGTATACATACCTGGTTTCTTCACTGTTGACTTCTTTTTAAACATTTTGGTTCTCGAGTCTCTGGAACTTCTACTTCTGGAAACAGTGTCTGTGAGATCAATTCCAGCAAGAACTTGAATAAAACTACTTATAATATGACTACAGTATATGCTTCTTAATAACTCTGAAATATGCTCCTTTATCAGTTTATAAAACTCTATCACCATGCTTTCAATTTCAGCAGATAGGCTTTCATCATTCTGTTTTTCTATATGTTTTGGAATTAATGAAAAGACTTTTTGGACAACATGGCTGCCAAAACGGTCATCAGATACATTCAAAATATCTACTAAAAGACTTTTGAAAGTTTTTGTAATTTGAGATGAAGAGCACATCCCCAACAACTGCTCTAGAACTTTGCTTGTCAATCGATGTTTTGCAAGTTGGCAAGTTTGCAAGCCCTCCCCGATTTGAGCCATGACATTGTTTAAAAACAATTCCTTGCTTTCTTGATCTTCAAAAGAATCTTCCTCAAGAAATTTCTCAACTCTTTTGAAATAATTTAACGTATGAACATCTATTCTCCCTTTAAATTTTGAATCGTCATCGTTTTCTTCATCACTTTTCGTGTCATCCATCTTTACGGGCCTAAGTTCTGTTTTTTCTTCTTTCGAGAGACCTTCTTCAGAGTCATCTGCTTTATTCTTCGATTTGGATTTCTTCTTAACCATTATTAATAGGTCTTCGGATGTTCAACACCTAATCTTCCAAGCACAACTTGCTAAAGAAGCATTCAATGTTCCAGCCACTGATCAGTGGTTCCAGCATGCATGGTAGCATGGTAAGGTAGCGCGTTGGGCGCGCTTTTCCATGAGCCTCATTACCAGAGCGAGGTTACAATTTGCTGATGGTATTAACACAAGATCCGTGCATTAACATCTGTATTACCACTCGTCCAAATGGTTTATCCCATTTTCAAACAAAAATGTTCTTATTTTGTCCTTACTAACTTAATAATCAATAATCTCTGCGTGCGTAATTAGCTCGTGGCCTCGTGGTGTTGCACGGAAGTCGAAGTTCGAACCCAAGGCAGTGTAGCGTCGCAATTAACAGTTCAATGAGCTACACGTTTTCGACGAGCAGGCGAGCCGACAACCAAATGAATGATGACATTGATGATGGCCCTCCACATTACTTCGCATCCACGACGTAACTACAAGCCAATCACATAACTGAACAGCCTCCACACTTCTGCAAAAGTCCCTCCACATTACTGCACATCCTCCAGAATACTGCGAAGACCTCGGGTGATCCACTGTGCCACTGTCTTGTGGCGATGTAGAGTTAATTTCATGAGTGTTCCAAGTTGTAAATTCAATGTAAGGTCTTTGCTCGACAGAATTGACTCTTACAAATCTTAGGCCACGTCCACAAGAAAACGGATATATTTGAAAACGCAGACTTTTTAGTCCGTCTTCGAAAAAATCTGCGTCAACGCGATGTGCGTTTTTAAAAACTTCTCAGTAACACAGAAACGGAAAAATCACCTTTTAGAATGAAACCGGTTTTTTCAAAAATGTCTCCACCCATGAGAGTGTGGTCCAAAAGTTCGGTCTTCCATCACCGAAAACGCCGGCTTCAACGTAAAAATAAATTTGCATTTTCAAAAATATCAGCATACACTCTTTTTGTATAAGAACAATTTTATAAGAACACGAGCCTGGAATTTGCCCCGATTTTAAGAACAAATTAAGAACAAGCTGAGGCTGGCCTTTTCAAAAGCGGTAAGAATATCAGCTAAATATGCAAGTAAGACAGTCAGACTGAACGTAAAAAGCAAGCAAACAAAGAAATAGATAAGAATGCTGCATTTTCGCACAAACCTAGTACCACCCCATTCATTGAAAAATATACATAGCTTTCTTAGTAACCAAGGAATTAAGAACAAATTAAGAACATTTCAGGCTCAAAAACGGCAAAAATTTAAGAACAGCCAGAGCCAGCCTCGATCGAAATTTCCTGGTTCTTAATAAAAAAGAGTGTACTTGTGGACGGGGCCTTCAAATTTGAACGCTACAAGCGCTACTGTAGTGAAGTGAAAGTTTGCAGTAAGACTAAATTTTCGATGCTGGACACGAATATGGTTTCGAATACTATATCTTGAAATTTTGTAAAAACTCAACATTATGTAGTGACCGTTTTATCGAATTGGTTTAACAGTGTGTTGTGGTGCGGGTTTTTCGTTGTTTTTCTTGTTCGCCGTATCGAAGATTCTTGTAAACAATATTTGTTTTTATAAAATGTTACATACACAGTACTTGTTGGCTTCGGAAATCGAAAGAAGCTGTGACCAAGTTGCTTGATGTGTTTTTGAAATAACAGATAAGGAGAGTCTGATCTCTGATCTGGCAAAACACAGGCAGAAACAGGTGTCGCGAGAGAAGGAAAATTAGATTGTCTAATAGACCTGTAGAAAACATGTGCAGACGAACTCAAAATAAAAATTATTGACTTGCAGAATCTTCTTATCGGTGTGGTTAGGATAATCGAGTGATACTTGTTCAGGTTTTTTAGTTCTGATAAACATATGGTCGAAAAGACGACGAGGTTTAGGGAAGGTTGTTGATTTCGCCGCTCAGTGAAAGAGATATGGCGATTTTTGAAAAGAAATGGGTTGAGTTTTTCAGATAAAAAAGATATGAGGGAAATTATAAACATTCAACTTGGGCAATGTGGAAATCAGATTGGAGCAAAGGTATTTAACAAATCTACTGTATCTAAAAACTAATTTGTAAATTTATTCTTATACGTGACTTGGACATTTTACGTAGCAACCTCATAGACGAAACTGCGACGAACAGAGTCAACTAGGCCACATAATTTTGTTTCCTATCCTCAGACTACAGTATGTGTTTTTTAAAACAAGGTTTTGATGACAGTCAAAGTAGCTCAAAGAAGGAAAATTCGAGTTTCCCGTAAAGTGTCGTCATTTTGTTCTTTTTGGTAAAGACTTTGCCTCCAGTATTTACAGGCAAAGCAAAATAAAGACAAAATAGTCATAGAAGGCCAGTGTATGGTGATTTGGAAAATTGAAGGTAAGAGATGGCCAAAGTTTTAGGAGATCAAAAGGTTGCGGGTTCAAAACTTCCTCCTTTCTAGCACATGTTTACAAACAGGCGCAGGGCTCAACAAATTTACGTAAAACCATTTACGTTCTCCCACTTAAATCCCAGAAGAAAATAGGGTTCCATGTTCTAGTCTTCTATCATTTGTTGAGAGTAGGACAGTGTACATAAGTGTACTGTACGCGTAAGCCTTTGTTTCAAAGCCATTGTATAATCTTTGGACTTGGTACGAGTGGCATTTGGAGCATGGGGCACATAGAAAAAAGTTACCTGAAACCATTGCTTGCCAAACTGTACTTTAAATTAGGGGAAGGCTTGAAGTAGAATCCACTTTTGGCCTGTACTTGAAGTTTGGTGAAGGTTGGAAGAAGAATCTACTTTTGAAGGTTGGAAGAAGAATCTACTTTTGATCTGTACTTAAAATTCGGTGAAGGTTGGAAATAAAATCTACTTTGGGCCTGTAGTTAAAGTAAGATGAAGGTCGGAAGTAGAATCTACTTTGGGCCTGTACTGAAAGGCAGGCCTTCCGAACTTTCCCATGCGTGCTATATGGGAAGGACTCGTCGATGTCTTTCAACAGGGTACAGTTTCCAGGAACGCAAACGTCTTGAATGCCTCATGGGATAGAAATTGAATGAATATCAGGGATGTACAGCAGTCCAACAAGCTAAAATTTTTGAGCAGAGGGATTAATGGGTAAGCAGGTGCAAAAACGCACATGATTCTTGATTAATAAATGAAATTTGGGAAACATTAATCAGACAGCTTTGTCTGGACTGTAGTTAGACGATGTCGTACGGGATAAATGCATAGAAACTGTAGCTCACTAGAAATTCTTGTTGCACATGAACGATAAAATACACACAGAACTTGAAATTAGCAAACTATCCGCATGTCTTTTACCACTGTCAAATGTCAAAAAGTTTCTTTAAGTTCCAGGTTAATTACTACTTTGGTTTCTTTATTTTGCTAAGATCTTAGGCCTGGGGGGAATGGTGTTTAATATGAAAAAGACGGTTTCTTAAAATTAAAATGCGTTTATGCGGGTTTATACCAAAACATCATCGAGTTTCCACACAACCCAGGCGGGTCGTATGAAAGTAGTTACACTCTTTTATTTATAACAGCAATTTTATAAGGACACGAGCCTGGATTTTGCCCAGATTGTAAGAACTAAATAAGAACAAGCTGAGGCTGGGCCTTTTCATAAGCCCTGAGAATATCAGCTAAATATGAAAGTGCGACAGTCAGACAACGTAAAAAGCAAGCAAACAATGAAATGGACAAGCATGCTCCATTTTGACACAACCCTATTACCACTAAAGGCATTCACTGACAAATGCTAGGTGTCTCAGTAACCAAGGAATTAAGAACAGATTAAGAACATTTCAGGCTCGAAAAAGGCAAAAACTTAAGAACAGCCAGCCTCAATCAAAATTTCCTGGTTCTTATAAAAAAAGAGTGTAGTGTGTCAAAATAACAGGAGGATGTATACGAAAGAAAACCGACATTAAAGTACACCTCCAAACAACGGACAAAAAGTTACGACCTGTTGTGTATGTAGGTACGATGTTGAAGATAATCACTGATTGATAGCTAGAGAAAACAGGCCTAAAATAAACACGCCATGATCGCGTTATTCTAACTCCAGAATCCTCAATCTCTACATGACTACGAGGTTACGTAAATACACTACACGACCCAAAGGTCATCTCGTAAAAAGACCTCTTTATAGAGGACACCTCTCTTCAACGGACAACAATATATGGTCACACAAGCACACAGGTGTCCATAACTGTATATAGTACCCTGGGTGCCAGAGCCTCAAGAAGTTGAAGCAAAAGACAGTCGCAACCAAAAAGCGAGAGAGAAAGGCTTCTCTTGCTCTCTCTCTCCCTTTTCTAGACTTTTGTTGCATCAGTTTCTTGAGGCTCTGGTACCCACAGAGTATGTATATAGAATTTCCACTGTGTGCATAATATAGAAGATGAAAGAGTGACGATTTTCTATTTCGTAGTTTTGGGATGTAATCTGCCAAGAACACAATATCACAAACGAAGGACTTAGAACAAAATCAGATAAATATGAAGACTACAAGCTTGAAAAGTTGGAGGTCTATTTTCATGAAGTCGAAGGTTTGTAGTTACCCGCTTTCTATTCTATAAGGAACCTACCTCAAGGTCTAGTCCCTAAAGTTCTTTATTTTTTTTACCTTTTTTGATTTAATTGTAGTACCAAAAGTTCCTTAAATGTTCTTTAATTCTAAATGCATATTTAATGCCATGACTATTATAAAGAGACACTCGTTTATGAGTAAAGCTGGAAACTACTCAAGGAAACATTTTATACATGCGTGACATACAATCTATGTGAGTTTTGACTGCAAATGAATGGAACCAGCTTCACTAATACTTAATTGTTTGTAGTGATAAAAGTATTCAAAATTGAAAAGTTCCTTAGAAATTTTAGCGTTGGTAGTATATGTTCTTTAAATTTATTGGTCTTCTACATGTAGGTACCTTATAAAGTGTTTAGTAGCTTGACAGAAATCAAAACTTTCGAATATTTTTAAATTGCACAGTTATACGTAATTTCTAGACCAAATTTATCTAATTGCGTGGCAACTTGCTACGAACTTCAAAGTAAACTTGTTCCCTTTTTTCCAGCAACACGATTCGTACCAAGAACGGTCCTTGTTGATTTAGAACCCGGACCACTGGACACAATTAGAGGAGGACCAAGTGGGACACTATTCAGACCAGATAATTTTGTCTATGGTAAGATTTTCAAATTCAATTCATTGAGCAATCGTGTTCTCGTGATTGCATGTCACAAAGAAGGCCAAAAAACTATTTTGAAATCAACGCTAGGTTCAACTGCACTGCAGCGAGCCCAGTTTTTGACCTGGTTAGAAAACGAATTGAATTCCCAGGAGGGGTACTCATTAACTTTCAATACGGGGGGTCCATGCCAATATTTGGGGTCCGAAATCTTTAGCTTATTCAACATTTGGGGTCCACAAATCTGAAGGAAGAATCTTGGATTTGGTGCGATTCATTACAATGACCCATCCAACTGCCAAGAGCTTATACATTGTAAATTGTCATGAAACTGATGGCTAAAACATTTTAGGTGTCCAAAAATAGATAGCAATATTTGGAGTCCCAAAAACATTAAACTCAATATTTGGGGATCTGCAAGCAATTAGTGGCATGGACCCCCCGTATTGAAATCTAATGAGTACCCCCCTGGCATTGAATTGCAAACCACAACCCTAAAACGTCAAAACAGGAACCTTAAACTAGCTCTAACGCAGAAAACGATAAGAGCTTAACCGTAACAATAACCTTAACCTTAACCAAAACCCAAGTCCTAATCTTTACCGAAACCCTAACTATAAACCAAAACCAAAAGCCCCAAAAGCTAACCCTAACTCGAGTACTAAATTTAGTCCTCACCCTTACCATAACCCTAGCAACTAACCACACGACAGAAAATCAACTTAATTTCCAACCATGTAGCGAATTGGTCGGCTGACGTGCAAGCTAGCCAAGTGACCAATGATATAATTTGTCTCAAAACCGTTGTTCTTACTCTAGGAAGCGGCGGAGCTGGAAATAATTGGGCAACTGGCTTTCTAACAAAAGGAGCATCAAAAACAGACGAAATATTCGATGTTATTCGAAGAGAGGCTGAATGCTGTGATTGTCTACAGGGTTTCCAGGTGTTCCACTCATTAGGAGGCGGCACTGGATCGGGGCTTGGTAGCCTCGTTTTGAGTCTTCTCCGAGAGGAATACCCGGATCGAATGTTTTCAAGCGTGAGCGTGCTGCCGTCGCCAAAGGTATCGGACATTGTCGTTGAGCCGTACAATACGTTGTTAGCATTGGATCAGTTAATAGAATGGAGTGATCAAGTATTTTGTATGGATAATCAAGCTCTGTATGATATTTGCATGAAGAATATGGGAAAGAAAAAGATCTCGTACGATGATCTTAATAATTTGATTGCGCAGACGATGAGTGGAGTTACAACGACATTACGATTTCCAGGGCAGGTAAGTCAACATCTTGCATTTCTATGTATATTGGTTTTGATTTAATGATGAAAATTCGCCCATAAATGCTTTTTTATGTTTTCTAATTAAATGAAATTGCTTCTGAATCACAAACAAGAAATTGTTGAAATTTCCTTATCTCGAATATGGATTGGGAGCAAATCTGTCTTAGCTGTCAGCAATGCCGTCGAGACGGGGTCCAGTGAGGTCAGAGGTCCGGGGCTCGTGCTGTTAAGGGGCCCTTAAAAAGGAAATTCTCTTAATGCTTCCCCCTTAAATGTAATGCATTGTGCGACTACATTACCCCGGGATCCGCTTTGTCTCTCGACAGCCCTATATGTCAGCATTAAGTACAGCTCCATTGCGATAAGAGTAAGGGTCTACAATCATGGACAAAAATTATGAGACGAATTGAATTCTTCTACAATTTCGCCCCCTTCCCACTTTTCAATGTTGAAAAGTGTTAAAAACAACATGAAACACCAAGAAAGTGACAGTTTGCGGCAACTTTTCATAGGCACAACATTGAAACAGGGGGAGGGGGGATAGAAACACTCTCAAAGCAAAATTTGTCTCATAGTATTTTGTCCAGGATTGTAGCTATCAACAGGGCTCAACAGCGATTACAGTCAAGGAAGTTCTCCAAGTTAATCAGTATACCAGTCATATATGGGTAAATATTTGCCCTTCCCCCTTCAAACTTCTACCCCCTCCCTCTCCCGAGGCATCTCAAGGTATCGTCTAATCAACATTTATTTGTCAGACTTAGAATATTTTTTGTTTTTTTTAGCTCAACTCTGATCTTCGCAAATTGGCAGTAAACATGATACCATTTCCACGACTGCATTTCTTCATCACCGGTATGGCTCCATTACGTAGTCAAAAATCACAAGAGTTTTACTCAGATTCAGTTGAGCAAATAACAAAAGACTTATTCGAAACTAAAAACATTATGTGTGCATGCAACCCGAGTTCTGGTAGATACCTGACATTCGCTGCTATGTTCAGAGGCCAACTCGCCATGGGCGAGGTCGACAGGCAAATAACACAAATGTACAATAAACACAGTGCGTACTTCGTGGAATGGATACCGAATAACGCTAAAGTTTCTGTGTGTAATGTGCCTCCCCCTGGACAGACTATTACGGCTACTTTGTTAGCCAATAACACGGCATTACAAGATGTTATAGGAAGACTGAAGGAACAGTTTAATAAAATGTTTAAAAGGAAAGCGTTTATTCATTGGTATGTTAATGAAGGATTGGATCCTCTGAGCTTCAACGACGTAAGTGCATTATTGATTTCTACGTTGTACTAATTATTAAACCCCCCTGGCACTATACAAGGATTTTGAAGGGCATCAAATGAAGAATTTTCTGATATGATTCGAAAGAAAAGTGAAGAAAAGTTGGCGTTTCTTAGTCTACTACAAGCCTAGGGCTACTCAGTTAAGTTTATAGCATAAAGCAACACGCCAGAATCTATACGCGCTACTGTGTTGGTATTATTTGCGTAGTGTGGTGGATAAGGACTACTGTGGTGGATTGTTATGCTTGATGAGATGGGTTACCGTGCTAAATGTGGTGCTACTTTTTGTGTACTGTGGTGAATAGATCTCAAAGAGTACGCAAAAAATTCCATCACATCAAGGATATAACCCACCACATCAAGCATAATAACCCACCACAGTAGTGCTTATCCACCACAGTACGTAAAAATACCGCCACAGTAGTGCGTATCCAACACAGTGGTGTGCATAGATTCGCTAGCGTGAGCAGGTAACAGCCACACACGGCGCTTATATTTACCGACCAGGTAGGTACCCATTTGTACACCAGGGTAGTGAAAGGCACATTTGTGTTAACAACTTGCCCAAGGTTGCTCTCTGCAACACAAGTGGAAAGACCGTGATTCGAACCCGAAATATTTTCGTTTTGAGTATCAAGCATCATAACCCACCAACGTAATGCGTATCCACCACAGTACGCCAAAACTACTACCACATCAAGCATAATAACCCACCACATCAAGCATAATAACCCAACAAAGCATAACAACCCGCCACAATAGTGTTTATCCAGCACAGTACGCAAAAAACCCCACCACAACAAGCATAATAACCCACCACATCACGCATAAACCACCACAGTAGTGCTTATCCACCACAGTACACCAAAACTACTACCACATCAAGCATAATAACCCACCACATCAAGCATAATAACCCAACAAAGCATAACAACCCGCCACAATAGTGTTTATCTACCACAGTACGCAAAAAACCCCACCACAACAAGCATAATAACCCACCACATCACGCATAATAATACCGCCACAGTAGTGCTTATCCACCACAGTACGCAAAAAACCCCCCCACATCAAGCAAAATAACCCACCACATCAAGCATAATAACCCAACAAAAGCATAACAACCCGCCACAATAGTGTTTATCCACCACAGTACGCAAAAAAGACCACCACAGTACGCAAAAAAATCACCACAGTACGCAAAAAACACCACCACAGTACGCAAAAAACACCACCACAGTACGCAAAAAAACATCACCACAGTACGCAATAAAACACGACCACAGTACGCAAAAAAGACCACCACAGTACGCAAAAAAACATCACCACAGTACGCAATAAAACACGACCACAGTACGCAAAAAAGACCACCACAGTACGCAAAAAAACATCACCACAGTACGCAAAAAACACCACCACAGTACGCAATAAAACACAACCACAAAATGCAAAATATACCACCACAGACATTCGTATCCACCACAGTAGAGTGTATACTGAGGCTAGAGTGAATTGTAAGTTCCGTACAGCCAAAAAATTACTATTTTTTCATTCGTTTTAGGCTGATTCGAATGTGAGTGATCTTATCGCTGAATATCAACAACACACTCAAGATTATTCACATGACAAACTTATCAATGGAGAATTCGATGACTCCCTTGAAGATCTGGATTCGGGGTATGGTCTATGATGAAAATTACCCCAACCCCATTTCTATAACAATAGTGCAGTGGAAAGTGAACTCGCACCTATACGGGCTGCAGTTGACAGTAACAAGATGCTTTCCCCAGATCTATCTTTCTAATGAAATGAAACATATAATTTAAGCTATTTTGCGAAAATGAAATAAGTAACATAAATTTTCATTTTTGCATGAACAACAAGCTTTTTATTTTATAAAGAACCTACAATCTCAGACAAAACTAGTTGAGACAGATCAACAAATTGCGTTCAAAAAAGTGAATGTAAATTGTACCTTTTCCTTCTTCTTTGCAAAGTACTAACTCTAAACCCCTCCCCCTACTCAATGTTGGTTTAAATTTGTTCAAGAAAAACAGTTAATCGATCCTGAAATGTTTTTTTACCAAAATCAACATTGATTTGGGGGGAGGGGGTTGATTTTGGCGGTCAAAACAGCTGAGTTGGAGATCGTCACAACAGTTTTGTCAAAGATTGTAGCTCAAGGTCTAGTAACTAAAGTTCCTTATTTTTGGGTTTCATTTGATTAAATTGTAGTACCAAAAGTTCCTTAATAGTTCCTTAATTGTAACTGCATATGAAGTTTCATGACTATTATAAAGAGACACTTGTGTGTGAGCAAAGCTTAAAACTACTAAAGGAAACATTTGATACATGCATAGCATACAATTTATGTTCGACTGAAAATAAATGAAACTGGCTTCCTTATTTTTGATTGTTTGCGGTGATAAAAACATTCAAGATTGAAAAGTTCCTTTACGCTTTTGCCTTTAGTAGAAAAAGTTCGTTAAACTTTTTGCCTCCTACATGTAAGTTCCTTATGAAAAAGTTCTTTATCAAAAAGCGTGTGCTTGATTAATTATATTTCAAAAGAATTATTAAAAATATCTTAATGTAGATTTTAAACCTAAAATGATATACTTTTTTCAGAACCATATTTAAAAGTATTTTTTTAACTAAAATTATAGTTCCGCATTGACAGCAATGTAACGTACGCATAATTTATAGTTATATTTAAAATTATGTTTTAAATAAAATTATAATTTAAAACATTTGAAAAATGAATGAAAATTTCAAAATTTATGAAAGTAGCTGGCGTGATACTTTTGTCCTCGCTTTTATCACAGTAATTTCATTCCACTATTTATTTAAACAAAATACAAATACATTAAAATAGTTATTTTTATTCAAATACGAATATTTAATGTAAATGCTTGCTTTAATATTTTGTTAATTGTAAGAAGCATAGAAAGTTTTTGAGAATTTTAGATGTGAAAAAAGTGATTTTGTGACCTTTGTTTTTTCTATCAAAGTAGCGCCTTTCTCTACCCCTGATATAATACACTCTATACGCTAGCGATTACCAAACCGAACGTCTCCCTCATAATAATTATAATACCCCTTCTTTCTATTTGAATTTCACTGTCTTAATTGTAACGAATTATTTAAGTCGGCTTACTTGATACTTTCCAAAGAGTTCGCTATAAACGTCGGTCTTCAAGAGCAGAGTCAAAGTTCACACGACACACAGCAAAGGTCAGAGGTCAGAGTCGCAGTCGCTGGATATCTTCAGTTCGGAAATCGACCCTAAATGAAAAGAATATCAACATTCTGAAATCATCCAAACACACAGTAACAAAAATAATAAGATAACATTGAGGAAATACCAACTCAACGTTCAAACCCATTTTTAGCATCGTATTTCCTCAAATTAGCGGACCTCTAAAGGACCCAGAGATTTTCTGTAATTAATTAAAAAAGCGCCCCCGCCCCTTTAAGCGCAGCCGCCATTATGTAACTGGTTAATTTCATAATTGCGAAAAACCGCGGAAACATCTCTAACACATTTAAAAGCTTTTTTCGTCTAACACTCCTCAGAGTATAAACGTCAGAAACAGACCGAAATAATTGACAAAGGCGAAATTTATACCCAGATGCGGATCAAAATGCATCGATCAGAAAAGTGAAATCGAGTTGGCCTTGCTAAAGGCGGGCCAAAACCGTGCCAACACTGTTGGCGTACATCTTGGCTGAAAATAGGCCAACATGTTGGCACGGTTTGCGTTTGCCCCGGTTCAACTCGGTTTCTTTTTCTCACAAGCTCCCTGACTTGCCTTATGCTCAGAAGGTTTTCTTAGGGACAATGATTACCTTAGAACAAGCACTTGCCGCACTTCAGCAGGGGTGAGACGCCACGTCATAGGGCCAGAGTTAGGGCCCCAGTAGTCCATTAGCTCTCCAACCTAAAGGATGAAAGAAACATTATAATCCCATATAGGATAGGCTTTCAATCGATTCTATGAGCAAGATACGGCAATCGAAAACCCTTGGATTGAATAGGCCTTGTATTATACATAAAAATCAACGCTTACCACTACAAGCATTTGATATTCATTAGGATATATAGGATATTTATCACGTTTCGGGAAGGGAAAGCTCCATCTCTTATCATTTGGAGGTTTTGAGAAATGCGTTTATTCTATGTCTCTGGTTTGCAATCCTTGACAAACGGTTGGGCAATTTTCAAAGACAAAAAGGTTCTGCGACTGCGATTTCGCTGTAGCGATGAAATTTCAACGATTAGGGACGGGTCATTAATTCTTCCGGGGAGGGGGTGGAAGACATTCTCAAATATTTGATGGAATTTTCGTCCCCCCTTTCAGACTCACGTAGAAATTTTGGTCCCCCTCCATCACAGAAGAAAATATTTTCAGCCCCCCTCCTCGGAAGAAGGTTTTTCGAGATTTTGAGAGCAGTTTCACACTTTTACCATGAAAAAGTACGGTTTTACGGTTTTCAATTTTTGGTTTCGGTGCGGTTTTACAGTTTTTTGGAAAAACTTGTACGCTTGTACGGTTTTTGGCTAAAAAACTTGTGGTTTTACGGTTTTTGATGACTCCTATGACCCCCCCCCCCATCAAGGCTTTGAATGTGCTCAATGTAAAGCTTCAAGAAAAGAAAGATTAACTGTTTGACCAGTGCAAACATCTTTCTGACAAGACAACTCTCAGATAAAGTAATGGAATGGAAAGCTTGTGAGTTGTCCTTTTATGATTCTGTTCTAAAATCTGTGATTGATGGTATCGATGAATGAAATACTCAAAGAATGGATTGCTGAGTAACAGGACAACACGGTTTATATGTATTTCAGAAGAAATAGTTAATGTTACTTTTAGAAACCAACAGGATTTATATACATTGAATTATTTTCATACCCCCTCCCTAAGATGTGCTTTATTTTTCGTCCTCCCTCCCTCTGAGTTGGTAAGATTTTGGTCCCCCCTCCCAGATGTCTTCCGCCCCCTCCCCAGGAATAATTAATGACCGGTCCCTTAGACCAAAAAAAATTTGGAGCTCTTTCTCTTTCGTCAGGGTAGTAGTATTTTTGAGTACAGTGGTGGATACAAAATCATAGCAAAAATCTATAGATCGAACAAGAAAAAACCACAAGATCAATAACAGTGCACAAATTATACAACCACATCAAGCATTAAACCCAAAACAGTATTGCGGATGCCAACAACGCAAAAAATTACCACCAGAGCAGTGCGTATCCACCCTAGTAGTGCGCATAGATTCCCTAGCTATTAATTCTATAGGGATTCAGAATAATAGAAGCTAGAGATTACCTTTTCAAGGTTCAAAATTGTTGCAATTTGAGTCAATCTTGCAAATTTATCCCTCACAGTCCATTCAGTTGTATTTGTAAGGTATGATACTAAAGCACGAAGTTCTTTGTCAAACTGTAGTCCACCGAGCTGGATAGAATTCAGAAATTTCATAAATGATGTATTTCTTTTGAACGCCCTTCGTCAAGTAAAAGCCTTCACTTAAGCCCTGGCCAAACCATCAAACACTGTTGGTCGAACATTTGAGATTTTCTTTACAAACAATGTTTGATCGTTTGGACACATCACTAAACATTGCATAACTTGGCAATGTTTTTGAATAATTTCAAACACATTTTATGCTTGCCCTAAGCAATAAATCTACGGTAAACAATGTTTTCAGGCCAAACAATATAAAATTTTGTTGAACAAGCAAATTTTATGTTTGACCAATAATGTTTGATCATTTGGCCAGTATTTATTTGAAATGGATAGTACTGTATCAACTTCGTCATTGATTAACAAAACATGCAAAACAACACTTTTAATGACAGTCATGTGCATAAGTTTAAGACCGCCTGTCATTTTCTCTGTTTCATTTGATCAACCTCAAAACTACGCAATATGTCTAAAAGAAACAAATTCACATCCGTGTACTTAATTCTCTGTAACTTTAAACTTCTATTAAGCAGGTTATGCAGCTAGAGAATTATATGAATTGGCATGTTAACAGGGCCTTTTGTTTTAATCGAGTTGTTGTAAAAGGGCCTTGGTGACTAATGTTTATCTTCGTCAAAATTTCTTTTCTATAAACCCAGGGCTTTTCTGAACGTGATATAAGCATAAAAGGGGTGCAACAAGACATCAGCAACACCCTGCATTCACAACAACACACATTGCTTGCATGCAGCAAAAATGTGACCACACTGAACGTCAGTTAGTGAGGCACTTACACCTATAATTCAAGGAAAATACCCCGTGAACATAGAAATTCATGAAAGTTTCTAGCTGCATTAGATTGGTTTGCTTCATATCAGTGCAAAGCTACAAAGAATATCAATATGGGGACGTGAATTGGGGTCTTTTAGACATATTGCATAATTTTTAAGTTGGTCTAATAAGGAAGGAAAAATGACAGGTGGTCTTAAACTTATGCACATGACTGGAGAATCAAATCTCAATAGCTTACCCTATTGAAAGAGCACTTCATGACTGATTTCTCCAGCCTTGTGGCAATTCCACTGCATACTTGACTTACAACATTTTCATAATTTGAAGAAGTGAGAGATACCTGGTTTAAGAAACAATACTGCATCACCGTGCCTGGAATTTTCACTGCCGATACAAAAACAGACAAAAAAAACTATTTCTACAGTCTAGAGGTTTGAAGGGTAATAAAGGTACTTCAAAAAGTAACCAATTACTATACAGCATTGACGTGTGGTGAGCTGACATACGTGAAACAGCCTTACGCCATCTAGAACATAGCAGTGATTTGACAATAGACCTTTTAAAGGAGGTCTGGGTCGGCGCTACATTTTTCTGGAAGATGGCTGACATCTTGAGCAAGGGAATCATCTCCATACACAACGACCGCCCGCTGGTCGCTTTAGGAGAGGTAAAGCAGCCAATTTTTCTTCTACTTCAGGAATAATGAAGGCAAAGAGAGAAAAGGAATCTGCAAAAATAAATGTTGAAAATATCTGCAGAAACTCTGGAAAAAGATGCAAGCAACTCACATGACAGACAGAAAAATACTTGATTTAATGCCCGAAAAGGTCTGTTCGGTAGGTTGGCTTTTTTTATTTACATCGAATTGTTGGAGCTAAGGTTGGCATATTGAGGGTTTTAGATGTACTATGATGAAGCTGTGATATCCTAGACTAAGGTTTCTCGAGAACAGGAACACACTCCGTTAACATTTCAATATTATTCTTAGCTACAACTAAATAGAAAAGAGTAAACAACGAGACACTAAATATTCACTAAAAATCATCAAGAATAACGATCAAAGACAGCAGCTATGGTGGAACATTCAGGAAAGTGAGGAAGACTTTCTGGTCCCCAAGCAAGCTTGTAGTTGTAGATGCATAAATGGCAAATAGTGAATATGCTTCATTACCTTAACTGTTGATAAAGCTTTCTCTAAAGTCGCAATGAAATTTTGCACAAATGGATCATCAACTTCATAGAGTGAGAAGTCATCCTGAAGACAAAAATATACTATCAATACTGTTGATCAATCGTGTTTCTCTTAGTCTCTTATTCCGTATTCTCCATTATAGCGAATCTTTACGAACTGTTTGCGCTATCGCAAGCGACCCACGGAGAAACGAATGTCCATTAGTTCGCCCGATCGCTGGCGAAGAAGAAATCTATTTCCCTAGAGCCTTCCAGAAACAAAACAGCATGGGACAAAACAACATTTTGAAATGGCATGCTTGACATTGGCCGGTTGCTTGCGATTCTCTTCAATGAAGACTTGCATTTTAGTTTCATTTTTCACTCGCTGGTATATGGCTGAGACTTGTATATTGAGCTTGGTAATCACTGCGAGTTTCAGTGAGTTAATGCGAAATTAAGTGAGTTTATCTCTGTGGGTTTAAGTGATTTTAAGTTCAATATCATACTCATCAAAGAGAGATAAACTTGCGCGGAAACAATGAAACTGCAATGAACAAGAAAATTCGGGGGAAAACCTTCGTTTTCTCGATAGTACAACATAAAAATATAAAGGTTTCAAAGGAAGTAAGAGTTAGATAAATTTTTGGAGGTATACGAAAGATGAAAAGATATACGTTCATAAATCAAGTCGCAAGGAGGGAAAAGTTGCGTACAGAATCAAAATATTAAAGAAAGAAGTCTGATTAAATATTAGGTTTAACCCAAGCAAGATTCGAGAAATTTCGCTGCAAATTATGATTTTACTGGCTTTATACTGG
This sequence comes from Chrysaora quinquecirrha, assembly GCA_014526335.1. NCBI lineage: Eukaryota > Metazoa > Cnidaria > Scyphozoa > Semaeostomeae > Pelagiidae > Chrysaora > Chrysaora quinquecirrha. The sequence goes on along the minus strand of JACTAT010000160.1, from coordinate 302,645 downwards.
AAAAATAACGCTAAAATCGCTTTTTTCTACGAAAATCAAGGAAAAACTCGCAACGCAATATCAAATTCAATGGCGATAATTGCTGGCATTCCGCGGGACTTCGAACGTTTAAACTCACGGTTCAAAATCTGTTTTGAGAGTTTAAGTGAGTTAAGTGCGTTTTTATCTCAAAAGTTAGACTCGCACATTGTACTCACAACGAAATTCAGTTAAACTCGCACTTAACCTCACTTAAACTCGCGGTGAGTACCAGGCTTTAATGATGATCCTCTTTCAATGTTAACAACAACATCCCTAGGTGGCTACATGCTGCGACAAAAATTCTGCGGCAGACGTTTTTCGATAATAATCTTGCGCAATAAGAAGAAAAAATCCTAGATTTCCAGCATGCACACGACAAACAATGCAATGTGTTGCGTCACCAATACAAAAAAACCGGCTACACAAGGCGACATTGCTGGTGACGAGACAAAACATGTCGCGAAAAGTTCCACGATATCAGAAAATTTTGTACGAAAATCTATCCATGGCTACCCGTGGGATTTTTCGTTTTTACGGATGTGGCGACAATTATTTATTATGTACTGTTGCCATTTCGAGTAAAATTGTAGCCGTGGCATAAGTTTAACTCATGTTGTAACTTAATCTTCTTTAATTAAGCCTCGGCTTTTCGCTTGAAATGGTGACAGAACATGTTCAAGAATTGTCGCCGCGATCGGAAAAACTAAGAGTCGCACGTGTAACCAGATACAGATTTTCAAACAGAATGTTCTGCGACCTTAGAAAATACGGTCGCAGAACATTGCTTTGGTTGAACTTTTTGCGACATGTTTTTGCTTGTCGCCAGTAATGTCGCAGCTTGTAGTCGGTTTCAATACATTTTCGCGCCTTTTCCTGGGCATTATCTAAAACCCATTCTTTTAATCACGAAAGTTGATTGTTCCAGAACTTCTGTCGCAGCATTTTTGTCGCAGCGTGTAGCCACATCAGGATTTCTCAGAACAGGACATTTTCGGGTGTGTCGCGTCGCCAGAACAGATGAAAAGTGGAACATGTAGCCGCGGCTTTAACCTGACTTCAAATGGCGACGCGACACACTTGAAAATGTCCTGTCATGTACATGCTTTCAGTCCGGCAAAGGTTAAAATCTTTTCGACCTAGTGTAATAAGGGGCGGCAATGATAGACCAATCGCAACCTCGTCCCCAGGCCCCAAATCGAACTTCCTCGCAAAGAATTTCATTGATAACTATCAGGCAAGATACAATATCTCAAGTAGCATCATTTTTTGGTTTTATAGATGTTTTTTCACATAGTTTACGGCCTATTTTGGAGTGAAATTTTGAAGAAACTGTGACGTCACTTAAAATTTCTATTGTTTGAACAACCACTCAAATTGCGAATACCAGGGTCGAATATGGACAGCGGAGTTTCACGTAGAGGCCTATTCACCCTGGGGACGAGGTTGGACCAATCGATGGTAGATGTAAATATCCTCCTTCTGATCTTTGATTTGCTAGACATAGCTGGACAGTTCGGTGCTTTTCTCAAAATTTCTTTCACGGAATCATTGCTGATTACCATAGAATCTTTCTTATATAACAAAACGACTGTAATAGATTAGTTTTACACAAAGGGGGGATCTTTTAAATCTGAACCTCAAAAGGAGGCTGAGTAAGGAAGGGCGCTTATAGAGCTTCAATGGTAATGATACTCATATCCTACCTCTGATAATATATGGCTGATACTGGAGAAACCATCGATTAATGTATTCAGTTTTGGAAGCACACCATTCGTACTAAGCTGAGAGATTCCTTGCTGCAAAATACAACAAAAAGATAATCAAACTGTGACGTCATGAAAACTCTATTTCTGGGATTCCTCAGCATGCTTAATATGGTTGTGGTGGTGATTATGACTTTCATGATGCTAGTGGTAGTTTTGGTGGTTATCCATTAATTCCCTGAGCCTCCCCATAACTATAACACGGATAATGATGATGATGATGATGATGATGATGATAATGATGATGATGATGATGATGATAATTTGATTATAATGATGATGATAATGACGGTCATGGTGGCTGTGACTGTTGTTATGGCTGTGGGTATCAACAAATCTTCTTATCTTTCTGTCCACTTATCCACTTATCCTCTTATCCTCTTATCCTCTTATCCTCTTATCCACTTATCCTCTTATCCACTTATCCACTAATCCACTTATCCTCTTATCCACTTATCCACTTATCCACTTATCCACTTATCCTATAATCCTCTTATCCACTTATCCTCATATCCACTTATCCACTTATCCACTTATCCACTTATCCTCTAATCCACTTATCTACTTATCCTCTTATCCACTTATCCTCTTATCCACTTATCCTCTTATCCACTTATCCACTAATCCACTTATCCACTTATCCTATTATCCTCTTATCCACTTATCCACTTATCCACTTATCCACTTATCCACTTATCCTATTATCCTCTTATCCACTTATCCTCTTATCCACTTATCCACTTATCCTCTTATCCACTTATCCACTTATCCACTTATCCTCTTATCCACTTATCCTCTTATCCACTTATCCTCTTATCCACTTATCCACTTATCCTCTTATCCACTTATCCACTTATCCTCTAATCCACTTATCCTCTTATCCACTTATCCACTTATCCACTTATCCTCTTATCCACTTATCCTCTTATCCACTTATCCTCTTATCCACTTATCCACTTATCCTCTTATCCACTTATCCACTTATCCACTTATCCACTTATCCACTTATCCTCTAATCCACTTATCCTCTTATCCACTTATCCACTTATCCTCTAATCCACTTATCCTCTTATCCACTTATCCACTTATCCACTTATCCTCTTATCCACTTATCCTCTTATCCACTTATCCTCTTATCCACTTATCCACTTATCCTCTTATCCACTTATCCACTTATCCACTTATCCACTAATCCACTTATCCTCTTATCCACTTATCCTATTATCCTCTTATCCACTTATCCTCTTATCCACTTATCCACTAATCCACTTATCCACTTATCCACTTATCCACGTATCCTCTTATCCTCTTATCCTCTTATCCACTTATCCTCTTATCCACTTATCCTCTTATCCACTTATCCACTTCTCGAAGGAGCATTACGTTGAACACATACGGTACTGGAGGCGTAAGCTGCAGGTCCACATCAGCTGTATAGCACATCTGATCTGCGTTAAAAATAAAGATTGCTTGCTTGCTTGTATTCATTCGATTGCCTGCATAAGCATGACTGCATACCCTCGAATTAGAAAAGCTCTCACATAATTACACACTCCCTTATACATAGTACGTACACACTTGTCATATGACAAGCACCATTGTGAAAAAGCAACCGCAATTTGCAAATCAATAGCCCAAGCTACTAAGGGTCAGTCATTTATAACTCTGGGTACCGGGCATAGTGCGGGTTAGAATTGGTGGGGAGTATGAAAACTAGTCAAAGGAAATAGGGGACTGTATGAAAAGAAATCTTTGGTGTCGTCAAGTTTTGAGGGGTCATTTATAACTCTTGGTATGAAGTTTTAGTCAAATTTATTGTCTTTATTTTCTGGAGAAAATCAACTCAATGAGATGCAAATGTCTATTGATCATTAAAATTTTTTGAGATGTCATGTCTTTCATACTTGTGACCATTATATGTAATTTGAATTAACAAAATTCAGAGATTTTTCTTTGCTTTGAGTTTTCCAAAGTTCTTTTCTTCTTTGCTGCATCCTTTTTAGCATTAGTAGCAGATGTTTTTGCAAGAATAGTTTCAAGTTTTTTAGCAACATCCGAGGCCTTCCTGAGGCTTCCATCATGGTCTGCAAATAAACCTTTTTCAAGGAGAAAATTAATCCCTCGAAGATGGAACTTTGGTAGCAGTTCGTCAAAATTCTCTGGACTCAGCATATCTGTTTCAAGGACAAACTGGCTTTCTCCATTTCTGATGCGACTTGCATATGATGCACCATCTTTGCAGAACTGTGCAGAACATCACATGCACTTGTTTCTTTTCTTTCTCCGATTTAGTAGCATTTGCTTTTTTCTCTTAAAGGTACTTTTTTTTAAACAAGGAAAAGAAGTATTTTGCAGCTTCAGGTTAATCTCACCTGCAAGACTTGAAAGTTTATTAATGACAGGAATGAAATCTTCTATGATGTGGGCATAAATGATGGCTACTGGGGCATGAAATTTTTGACCAGTTTTTCAGTGGGGTATGATATTTTTAGAGAAAATTGAAAAGGGTGTGAAAACTATTGACCGCTTTAGGAAATCTAACCCGCCCCGGTACCCAGAGTTATAAATGACTGACCCGATTTTTCCAATGGTTTTCCTCAGCCCTCTTGAATAAAGCTTGGTTTTCCCTAAAATTGTAGAGGGATCCGAAGAGGATCGGCGACCGTCTGCGATCGTCTGCATTGCTTTCCCGATTCAATAGAAACATTCTCTCACGAGCGAGCATTCTGACTGTGGGCGACCGGGGGTCGTAAGCGTCGGGATAGTTGGCGTAAGTTCTAATGTGGAACTGATTATCTAATTAATTAAGGGCTCTTAGTGTTCTGATTTGAAGATCTGGAGAATAATCTAAAAATTTAAAAATAAATTTTCATCGTTTGGTTAGGGCCAAAGAGCTTTAGTAGTACGTCGAAACTATTCAAGTAAATAATATAAGATTTAATCATAGAATTTGACATAAAATGAATAGTTTGTTATCAAATAATTTCATCCTTACTTCAACTTTCTCCTTTCCAGTGTTGCCAATTCTAATAAACAATTTATCGCATTCAAACTACGAAAAAGAATGAATTAATAGACAAACGATTTTGTTAAAATAATATAAATTGCCTGAGTTGGAAATTAATAGTTATTAAACCATGTATACAGTGTAACATAAACAGGCCGTCCCATTTTGTATACAGTGTTTGCGTCAGATGGATTCGATCCTTGAAGCTAAGATGTTTTGCAAAGCCAATTGTGAGCCATGACCCACAGTTGAGCAAAGAGCTAAGACATAAATTATCATTAAGCTACAATGTCTGCCAGAATACTCGGGAACGCCAGATTTGTTTACCTACTTGACGCAACATCTCCCCTCTGCAAAACATGTTGGTTTATTGAGAGATCAAACTTTTCAGGTGCAAATGAACATGAACATTAAGATTAGATCTACTTTTGACCTTCATCTAACTTTAAGTGAAGGTTAAATGTAGATCTTCTTTTGACCTTCATCAAACTTTAAGTGAAGATTAAAAGTAGATCTACTTTTGACCTTCATCTAACATTAAGTGAAGGTTAAATGTAGATCTACTTTTGACCTTCATCTAACTTTTAAAGAAGGTTAAAAGTAGATCTACTTTTGACCTTCATCTAATTTTAAGTGAAGATTAAAAGTAGATCTACTTTTGACCTTCATCTAACTTGAAGTGAAGGTTAAAAGTAGATCTACTTTTGACCTTCACCTAACTTGAAGTGAAGGTTAAAAGTAGATCTACTTTTTGACGTTCACCTAACTTGAAGTGAGGGTTAAAAGTAGATCTACTTTTGACCTTCACCTAACTTGAAGTGAAGGTTAAAAGTAGATCTACTTTTGACCTTCATCTAATTTTAAGTGAAGATTAAAAGTAGATCTACTTTTGACCTTCACCTAACTTGAAGTGAAGGTTAAAAGTAGATCTACTTTTGACCTTCATCTAACTTGAAGTGAGGGTTAAAAGTAGATCTGCTTTTGACCTTCATCTAACTTTAAGTGAAGGTTAAAAGTAGATCTACTTTTTGACGTTCACCTAACTTGAAGTGAAGGTTAAAAGTAGATCTACTTTTGACCTTCATCTAATTTTAAGTGAAGATTAAAAGTAGATCTACTTTTGACCTTCATCTAACTTGAAGTGAAGGTTAAAAGTAGATCTACTTTTTGACGTTCACCTAACTTGAAGTGAAGGTTAAAAGTAGATCTACTTTTGACCTTCACCTAACTTGAAGTGAAGGTTAAAAGTAGATCTACTTTTGACCTTCATCTAACTTGAAGTGAAGGTTAAAAGTAGATCTACTTTTGACCTTCATCTAACTTGAAGTGAAGGTTAAAAGTAGATCTAATTTTGACCTTCACCTAACTTGAAGTGAAGGTTAAAAGTAGATCTACTTTTTGACGTTCACCTAACTTGAAGTGAAGGTTAAAAGTAGATCTGCTTTTGACCTTCATCTAACTTTAAGTGAAGGTTAAATGTAGATCTTCTTTTGACCTTCATCTAACTTGAAGTGAAGGTTAAAAGTAGATCTACTTTTGACCTTCATCTAACTTTAAGTGAAGGTTAAAAGTAGATCTACTTTTGACCTTCATCTAACTTTAAGTGAAGGTTAAAAGTAGATCTACTTTTGACCTTCATCTAACATTAAGTGAAGGTTAAAAGTAGATCTACTTTTGACCTTCATCTAACTTTAAGTGAAGATTAAAGCAGATCTACTTTTGACCTTCATCTAACCTAAAGTGAAGGTTAAAAGTAGATCTACTTTTGACCTTCATCTAACTTTAAGTGAAGGTTAAATGTAGATCTACTCTTGACCTTCATCTAACTTTAAGTGAAGGTCAAAAGTAGATCTACTTTTAACCTTCATCTAACTATAATGTAAGCAAATTTCATTTATTTCACCTTTATGATATTTTTGAGCTTCTGAAGGTTTTCAGTGCTAACTTCAATATTATTCAGAGCAACCTAGAGATGGAAAACAGAGACTAAATAAATAAATAGCAAACTAATGACAGATAATAGTATTAGCAAAATTAATTAGGAACAGACTAGATTAATATAGCAATGAATTAGACATGGCTGGATATAATGTGTGAAATGGTTACAATCAGAATAGGTTTCGAACCTGGGACGTCTGGCTTTGTACAACAAAGCTAGACAGAGCGTTGCACAAAGCCAGACGAGGGTCGACCTGTCCTCTTCCCATAAATCTCTCATATTATATTTAATAAGTTCTTTTATTCCTAATCCTGCCTTCCCAAACAATTATAGCGGCAAAGGCCCCGTTTACACTATGGCCCCAGTTACACTATGCCGGCATCATATCGTTGCGTTTTGATTTTCGTGCCGTCATAAGATTGTTTCCAGCAGTTGTACTGAGCCATGGTTTTCATCACGAACACTGCAGTTATACTGAGACCCCACGGCAGCCCCTTCGCAGATTTGTTTCGCATTTGTTTTGTGAAACAATAGAAAACAAGGTTTCAGAGCGTCATATATCGGATTGGCATGATTACACTGTGCGGCCGCGTCGCGTCTTGATTTTCATATCACCTCCACAAATCACACAGCCAAAGGCTCCTGCTATTTGATTTTATGTTCTGAATCTGTGAAGCTTCTTAAGAATCATACATTCTTAAAACACATTTTCATGAATTTACGGCATGTGACATGAAAGAAAGGAAGAAAGAAAGAAGAATAAAAGAAAGATAGAAAGGGGAATCAAATAGAGAAAGAAAGATGAATAAAAGAAAAAAGAAAGATGAATAAAAGAGAGAAAAAAAGATGAATAAAAGAAACAAAGATGAATAAAAGAAATAAAGATGAATATAAGAAAGAAAGAAGTGAATAAAAGAAGGAAAGAAAAATGAATAAAAGAAAAAAAGAAAGATTAATAAAAGAGAGAAATAAAGATGAATAAAAGAAAGAAAGAAAGATGAATGTAAGAAAGAAAGAAAGATGAATAAAAGAAAGATAGACAGGGGAATCAAATAGAGAAAGAAAGGTGAATAAAAGAAAAAGGAAAGATGAATAAAAGAAATAAAGATAAATATAAGAAAGAAAGAAAGGTGAATAAAAGAATGAAAGAAAGATGAATGTAAGAAAGAAAGAAGGGCGAACAAAAGAAAGGAAGAAATAATAAAGAAAGTTGAATAAAAGAAAGAAAGAAAGATAAAGATGAATAAAAGAAAGAAAGAAAGATGAATAAAAGAAAGAAAGAATGACGAATAAAAGAAAGAGATGAATATAAGAAAAGAAAGAAAAACAAAGAAGATGAGAAATATGTACCAGGAAATTTCTTTTCTGCTTCACAGTGTCTTGGCTTTGGCTTCCTGACTGTAATTTGCCTTGTAACATGCCAGAGATATCAAGACTAAAAAAATCAACATACATACTGAATTATACACATGCATCGGGAATATCTATGAAAGGAAAAACATCTGATGTGCAGAAAGATCATCTTAACAACCGCTGTGGAAGATGGCTTATCCAACGAAAAGTAATTGTATAAGAGTTAATTCTATTGGATGGAAACTGGAAAGGATAGAAAATAGATGTCCCCCGGATCAAAAGAATTTTGTGTTGAAGACGTAGTAGATTATATCACAGATATCCAAGAACAACAAAAACGGTAGACGAGACAAAAAAGAAACTGCCTTTAAATACAATCATAGTATGAATGCTAATATTTCGCCCTGGCTTCTTCAAAGGTAAATAAAACATTTACAACAAAAAAGCCCTGAATGCCAGGATACAACATTAGGGACCAGTCATTATTTATCATTTGGGTTAGGGCTGAATTGAAAATGGTAACTGAAAAATATCAGTAGTTTTAGGTGAGGTAAGAGAAAAGCATTGACACCGGGGTGGTTGTCTCTGTCTGTAAAACAATTAATTGTTGCTTCTCCGCTGCAAAAATGTATGTGTCAACGTCGGGTAAAGATTTTCCTGTCTTTTAATGGTAAAAAAACATTCATCTCTAAAAGGACTGGGGTGAAAAAATTTTGAGGGTCTCAAATAGTTGCTCAGCTCCGACATGAATAATGACCAATCCCTTAGCCTACGTATAAGCCTTGAATATCAGCGCGAAATACTAGCATTCATTCTATAAATAGCTGTTTAAAGGTTTTTCTTTATGTGTCGAGTCTGCCGTTTCGTTTCGTTTCTGAATATCAATATTTATTAGATGCGGGCAAAGTAGTTTAAGTCTGTGATCAACTTCCTACATTACTAATATGACAAAATGAAAATAGGTTGCCCATTGCTCTTCTATACGCACTGAAGCCCTAAAATAATGGTACACGAATGATTTGTTTCTGAGCCACCTAGAAATGCACTTCTTTACTGTCTGTCATGAGCAAAGCTGTCACAAAGTCTTCTTAAGTCTGTACTCAATCATACATTCCTTGCACAGCACATGCACTTTTAAAATATCTATCTTCATACAGGACAGATTTGTCATGGCGAACACTGGGATAGATTTTTCCACAAGTGGCCTACCACAATAGATGGGATTCAAACCTTGACTGCATGTCTAGAAAGGCAACGACGTTGCCACTGAGCAATAAAGCTCAATGAAATCGCCGAGTAACTCTCCAAGTGATACAGCCCAATGCTTTCCTCTACATAGACACTTTTGTATTTCGGTTTCTCGGCTTTGTTGAGCCTATATTGAATGGTTAATACTAGGATAGATTTTTCCACAAGTGACATACCACAATAGATGGGATTCAAACCTGGGCTGCAAGATCAGGGATTCAACGACCATCAACAAAAAGGCTCTCTGATCATGCAGTCTAGGTTCAAATCCCATCTAATGTGGTATACAACTTGTGGAAAATCTATCTACAGGATAGAGTACAGTAAAATATAGGTAAACAATAAGATATATAAAACAAAAAAGGTACAGATACCTTGACGAAGGATATCCGCCCTTGATTTTGGTTCGTAGAATTTCTTTATAATCCGATAAGATAAGAGAACTGTAACGAATGGTTAAACTGTTAGAGAAACTGAATTACTGCATAAAAGATACATGTGTGACCCCAACGTTTTCGTCATTAATAGAACGAAGTCCTCTGTACAGAGGTTTGTTTTCATTCCTGTGTGACCAATTTTTTCTGTTTTGTAGAGAAGTGTATGCTCTTGAAGGTGCTGTGGCGTCGTGGTGTAACCCAGCTGACTCGTGGTGTCAAGAGCTCAGTGTGGTCAGGGTTCGAGCCAAGCCACGGTAGCGTCACAGCCAGGATCAAGGTCTCGATTAGTTAACCTACTACTGAGATCCTAGCGACTGGCGCTAAAAAACACCATTTCACCTTCACCTCTATAGACGTTCGTTTTTATTAAAGAATTATCATTGGAACAAAAATATTAGTCCGTTGCTCGGAGGTGTCCGTTGTACAAAGCTGTACGTTAATAGAGGTTCTGCTGTAATACATTTAATATCTCAACTTAATATCTCGTTCGGTGTGATACAGGTGCGTAGGCCGCACTTCCAAGAGACTAGGAGAGAGGAGTAAAACAGCATGTTCCTACCAACATTCGTAACCACAACTTTCGGTAAAGGAGCAACCAACCTGCAACTCTAGGCAACAACTAACCCCAAAGAATAATTCTGCCACAAGACAACATTTAATAGATAACCCAGAGTGTGCAGAAAATTCCAACGAGGATTGTTTTCGAATAATTGGCACCGCTAGAACCTCGTGTCATCACAGCGTTTTGGTGGAATCTGTCCACATCAAAACCAAAAGGCCGGTTTTGTGTAAACAGAAAGAGTTCGTTTTCTCACTTGGACTCTTGGATTAATTTCCTTTGCTCTTCCCGCCAAAAGCTGATGGTGTTTAAAACACAATGCCAATTTAGGTTCGCTTTCTTATGGTGCACTTCGATCCGCATCTGGGTATAAATACCGCCTTAGCCATTTGTTTTGGTCTGTTTCTGACGTTAATGCTCTGAGGATTGTCAGAAGAAAAAAGCTTTTAAGTATGCCCAATAAGTTTCCGCTGTTCATCGAATTTCTGAACGTTATGTCTTCTTGATACTATTAATACTAATTTAATATGTTCTAAATTTTCAAGCTTTCTAATCTAGTTGATATTGTCATGCCTATAACACCCTTCTTGACTTGTAAAACAACAGATTATGCTCCGTTATAGGGCTTTTACAGTTTGTGGTAAGTGAGTGATTTTGCATTGGTTTAGATAAGCATGTTATACACGCTCGGGGGGGGGGGTAACTTAACAGTTTTGGGGGTACGGGGACGTGCAATTATACCTTTTTTCTAAAAAGTGCGGATTTATCGAAATCGTTTTTAGAAGTATGTGCGGAATTATGGGTACCATTTGAGGAAGTTGAGGAAACATGCCGAATAATGGGTATTTATCTTTAGGAATTTTGAAGAATTTAACTTAGCATTTACAAAATGTGCAGTCCGAACTGATAACTCTTTGGACCATCAGCAAGGTTGCCCTATAAACATGACTTTCTTTTCATCAGATGATTTTGTTATCTGAAAACGTTCTTTGCCTTGTGGAATATTGGGCATAACATTCATCATATTTGCGGAATTATGGGTCACAATTTTTATAAGTTTTGCGGAATTATGGGTCAAAATTTTTCAGACGTGGGCGACATTATGGGTCCAAATTTTGGACTGAAATGGCACGTCCCCGTCCAAAACTAGGCTTAGATACTTAGATACCCCCCCCCCCGAGTATACACGTTATATTACCTTGCATTATTTACCATTGCACAAATAGCATCCATATTTGATGTAGAGACAGTGCGCCTGAAATGCAAGTATGCAATAAATGAGAGCAAAAATATGCATTCAACTGCAGTCACAAATACTACGTTAATGCCAAAATAACAATAATATCTGGAGAACGCAGTTAAACCATCGAAACATATAAAGGCGATGAAGGAGGGCCCATTGAAAATCAGCCTGCGGGTTGAAGGGCTACCTTCCTCTTTTATAAGAATTTATGTCTGCAGTAATTGTAGCTTTTTATTATAACCTTTTTCTAGTTTTTGAATAAATGAAATGAAATGAAATGATTTTAGATAATGACGAAATTCAATTAAGTTTTAAAGCTCCAATAAACCTACTTCATCAAAGAATGCCGATAAATCTAGTTAATCAAACAAATTCAAACCATTCCGATAAACCTACAATCATGGCCAAAATGTTTCAGACAACAATTGGCCGGAAGACCCCCTCTCCCATCCAGATATGGGAGAAAGGGCGCCCCCAACAAGTTGTCTCACATAATTTTGACCAGGATTGTAGTTTATCAAAAACGTTTGAAACATCTCTATAAACCTGGTTTCGATGAAAATACTCCAGTTTTTATTCAATCAAGAAAACCATTAACCTCGTCCCCAGGCCCAAAATCGAATTTCCTCGAATCTCAACCGTCAAATCGATTTGGGCCCTGGTACCGGCCACAAACATCTGCCAAAATACTGGCAAATTTGGCCTAGGCATAAAACAAGACGTAGATTCCAACAGCAGATGTTCTTAGAATGGAAATGCAAAGAATGTCATTGATAACTGTAAGGCAAGATACAAGATCTCATGTAGCATAATTTTTTGGCTTTTATAGATGTTTGTTACATAGTTTGCGGTCTATTTTGGTGTGAAATTTGGAAGAAACTGTGACGTCACTTAAAATGTCTATTGTTTGAACAGCCAATCAAATTGCGAATAGACAAGGCTGACACCAGGGTAGAATATGGACAGCGAAGTTTCACGCAGAGGCCTATTCACCCTGGGGACGAGTTTGGAAAGCCATTTGCATCCCAAATCAAGATATTCATAAACAAATTCTTACATGAGAGATTTCTGTATAATGAAAAACACATCATCCACCATACTAGAGATTTGTGAGTCTCCTTCTGTCACGTCCAGAGAAACGGCCTTAAACAGAATCATAATTTAATCATCAACATTTTGATGAAAAAAATTAGTGATAACATCCCGTTGATGTAATGCAGTTTCCCAAGGCCCTCCTCCAGTTTTAGCTTTCTATTTTGGCTATGTTAAGCATTCATTAGTATCATACATACTTATATACGCTTTTCATGAATGGTAAAGAGTAGAAAAGATTTGTTTGCAAGTGATATATTTCAGTTGTTAGGAAGGGACCGCGATCCATGTTCTTTCGAAAATAGTAAGAAATATTACTGGAGAAAGTATTGATTTTTTCAAGAAAAGACTTGATTTGTTTCTTCAAACAATTCCAGACGAACCGCAGATTGTTGGTTATACAGCAAGTCGAAGAGCGGACAGTAAACTCAATCATTGACATGATAAAATTTCCACTACGGGACTGGCACACACTATGCCAATCCTTAAGAATTACCTATGATCCGAAAGTAGAACCAAAGACAATTCCACTGAGCTGAAGGGCTCAATGAAATCTTTTAACTTTCCAATTGAATCATTTGATCTGATCCTTACCTTCAGTACCATTTCTCTCATAAAATATTCTTCCATTAATATGTAATCCCCAATCAGCGTCTACAAGCATTTTATAACATGAACTGTATGGGAAATTGTTAACGCAAATTGATAGTGAAATTATATATCGAAGACTGTTGGCTATCGCAGGGGGGGGGGAGGGAGCGTACATGGTCTATGGATGGAGGGCTTACAATGCTTATGTCATATCAGAACAATAGTTTTCCATATGGGCGACCATCGCCGCCGATCTTGTGTTGTATTTATCAAAATGGGTTCTTTGTTTCTATGTTACACGTGGCAACACGGAGCACGAAGGATGACAGATCATCACTGACTAGCAGCATATGAGGACAATTTACATTGGTAAATGATTGAAGACAGTCTCCGATTGTCGATTAGGTTCACTACAAATGAGAACCAGGCTTCAATATAGATAATGATTTCCAACAGAAAAATATCGTTTAAAAGTGTCACATCTAGGCCCAGTGTTACTCTATACAAGAGAGCTATCTTTGCATCTTGATTTCCACACCATTGCCTCATGGTTCTCATTTCTTGGTCATTGTTATTGTATACCAGATACATTAAGCTTAAATCTTTTCAAAGCTGAATCGATAGTCTTCAACTATTTTACGTACTATCAATACGGCAATTCTAGCCATATAAGCTTTTTCAAAAATAGACCTCTTCAAACATGTCTGGGTCGGCAAGAAATTTTTCTGGAAAATGGTAGACATTTTGAGCAAGGAAATTTTCTCTACGTGCAAAGACCGGGATAGCGGTCAGCAAACTTTGCTTCAAATTCACGTTTAATAGGATACAAAGTAAAAGAAAGGTTTCACGTAACAGTTCATCTGCTCTATGAGACATTTGATCAACTATTTTCCTTTTTGTGAGTTACTTTCACTTTCTTTTCCGAGTTTCTTTACATAATTTCAATATTTACTGTCACAGATTCCATTTCTCCCCTTTTTCTTCTGTTATTCATGAATTAGAAGTAAAATCTGCTGCACTGTCTCTCCAAAAACCACGGTAATCAAGGTCTTTGCACACAGAGAGGATTCCCTTACTCCATATATCTACCAATTTCCAGAAAAATGTCGGGTCGACCAAGATCTCTTTGAAAAGGTCTATATGCAAAGCTTTCTTACTTGTAATTTTCGACTTAATCCACAATTAGAAATCAGTCGATCTTCCATGGCAGCAGGGTCTAAAATGAACAACATTTTAAATATTCTCTACGTTGCACAAACCTTCAATATGGCAAGGAAAAGCGGAAACTTCTTGAAACATACTAAAAAGCTGTTTTCGCCTGACATTCCGCAGGATACAAACGTCAAAAATAAACCGAAACAATTGACAAAGGCGGAATATAACCAGATGCGGATCAAAATGCACCAAATGCAAAAATGAAGCTGGATTGGAATATTGTTTGAACACTTATTAGTTTACGGAATACAGTGGGCTGATCAATAAAATTAATAGTAGATTCCGAGTGAAAAAAACAAATCTTTCTATCTAGCTATTTACGTTGAATCGGCAATTTGGTTTTGATCAGGAAAAATTAAATGAAAGGCCCCTGAATGAAACCATGATATGCCAGTCATTCTGAATCCAACCTCGTTGTAATTTTCTGCACAATCTGGATCAATCATAATCCAGTTAATGCTGTCCTATAGCAAAATCATGCTTAAGGATGGGTTGCAGTTTTGAATCGAGGAGAGGCTGCTATCTTTACCGAAAATTGTGTTCCCCAATATTAGTTCGTACATGCCGTTTAACCCTATCTCCCAATCGCTGGTAGGAAGATTTTAAATGCTCCATTCACTTAAAAACAATCCCAAACGTCATAAACAATGTTTGCATGACGAAGTCATTTCTACAAGTTATGGTATAAAATAAATCGAAATAAAACCAACTAAAATAAAACAAGGCTAACCTTCTACACGTTCATCTTCGGGTATGCTTTCCAGATCAGTCTAAAAAAACATATAAAATCAACTCATTTATCTAAAGTTTGGAGTTTAACCATCATAGTTGCTTACGGGCCATGTAAGCGAATTTTACTGCAGCAAGTAGTTAAAAAATAAAATACTTTTAAGAAAAGTTTACCTAAGAAAAGGTACTAAGGGGTACCGAAGGGGTACCGTAGAAGTATCGGGGATCTGAAGAAGCAGAAAATTTCCCAATACATAATTCATAATTAGCAAAAGACCGAAATAAGTTTGGGTTAAAAGTCCTGAATCCTTAGTTAGTGTATCCTGACCTGATAGACCACTTAAGCTGTTTTTAGGCTGGTTTTATGCGGCTATTGCATTTGCAGTACGCGAACTTTAAAAATCAAATTAACTTCAACTTTTCCACCGCGTCTGAAGCGCAACCAATCAGATCGCTCGAAAGTTTTAACACATGGTACCTTAGCTGCGAGCCGGAGGAAGGTTTTTCTTGTATTACTGAACTTGAGGAAGGCCAACTAATTTTTATAAGAAATTCAGTTAAGAAAGACTGTTTTTAGCTAATATTGGCTGCCTTCTCTGGGTGTCAAATAGGGGGATTCTAAAGGCGGGTTTCTACTTGTGCGAATTTGGTCGTGCGACCCGTGGGATCGCTCGAACGCAGTCGCGCGAATGATTTCCGCTTCTGTGAATCTAGTCGTACGACTGCGAAATAAAGCAATTTGATTGGTTCTGCAAGTAGAAGTAGAAGTCAAAGTAGAAGTGAATCCAACTTCCAAAATCAGTTGCGCGATCGCAGATGACAAGGGAATCTTCGTCACTGAAACAAACTACGCATACCCAGAGAACTGGTCGCGCGATCGTATGACCAAATTCGCAGAAGAGGAAACCCACCTTAATATTGGTACTAGTAAATTTTTAAATTCAAATATATAACGGTTGTAATCGTGGTAAATAACATATGTTAAATAAAGGAATGTTTTCCGATAATGAAGAAGGCTTGAATGGATTCAATTGGTCGCCGGAGGAAGGTTCACATTTTTTATGTACTCAGGGCCTGTTTACATGGAGGCGGGCCAGCCCGGTTAGGCGAGCTGGCTCGGCCAAGCGAGATCTGGCAGAACAATAAATTCTTTTATTTGTGAATCTGGCGCTTAAATTAACAATCACCCAGCCCGGTGAGGCGAGATCCGTGATCAAAGGACGCGGATCTCACCTCGCCGAGATATGGGGAAAAAGAATCTTTTGTTGGTTCATTTGTGTTTATATGGGGAGCGGGTCAGCCCGGTCAGGCGAGGTGAAATCCTGACAGGAAAGAATGGAAAAGTGTTAATAAGCAAGGCTAGCTCAAATAACCGGGCTGGAAAATTTATCCATGTAAACACTCTGAAAAAGGATGTCGCCTAACCTAGCCAGCTCGGCTAACCGGGCTGACCAGCCTCCATGTAAACAGGCCCTCAGTTAAATGAAGTAGATAATTTCATACATACTTGTAGTCTTTTTCGCAGGAATCTCAGATAAAGTTCAGTCCTGGCACAGAGTAAAACGATTTCACCGAGCAGTATGTCAAGGTCACGTGGGTCAAGTCTGAAAAGGGGAAATATTGTGGAATTAAAAAACTGAAGTAGTAGTTTTTAAAAACACGTTTCAAGTGAGTTTCAAGGCAAGGTCTTTGGCTAGTTTTTCTAAAACAAACTAAAAACACCGACCCAAATCTCTGGCTAATGTTTCTTATAAAAGTTGTTCTGGTAAAAAATGTGCACACTCCTTATAAGGAACCTACCTCAAGGCCTAGTTCTTAAAGTTCCTTATTTTTGGGCCTGTTTTGAGGCAATTGTAGTTCCAAAAGTTCCTTAATAGTTCCTAAATTTTAACTACACATTCAGTGTCATAACAATAAAAGAGAGACCCTTGCATCTAAGCAAAGCTCGAGACTACTCAAAGAAACATTGGATACATGCTTAACATACAATTTATGTGATTTTCGACTGCAAATGAATGGAACCGGCTTTCTAATTCTTGATTATTTGCAGTGATAAAAGCATTCAACATTCAAAAGTTCCTTCGTGATTTTCTCTTTAGTAGTATAAGTTCTTTAAATTTTCGGGCCTTCTACATGTAGGTTCCTTATAAAGTGGTTCTTTATAAAAAAAAGCGTGTACAGTTTGAAAAACCCTCTTCTAGCATGAAGGCTAGATGCATGCTTCCAGCCGGCAGTTCTAAAAAGGATTGTTGAGTCTCTTTATACAAGACAAAATTAAAAAAAAAACAAACCAGCATTGTTCAGAGGTAGGGAAGAGCTGTAATTAACCACTGTGCTTAACCCATAACCCTCAACAAATTCTCAAAAACGCTGAATTTCTCAAGAGTTTTAAACGCAAACCATTTGCCAAAGGTCAAGGTACTGCACGACGTTATCTGGAAGATGGCAGATGTGTTGGTAGGGAATTTTCTCTAAGTGTGATTGAATCGGGGAGAAGATCCCATACCAAACCCAAATGCCATCTTCGAGAAAGATCTTTGTCCCAAGATAAATTCTCAACTGTAAATCAGTTTGACTGGGTATCAAATAAGGACGGTCTAGTTTAAGGTAGGGTGTATTTTTAGTCATCTTTTGTTTTCAGCAGATACCTTCTTTTTTGGTGGACTTCGAAGCGAATTTTTTGGTACTGTCTCCTGAAAACGGGAGGTTTAGCTTCCTAGACCTTCTGCCGCCAAAGCTGGCAGGTTTCACAGACTATTCGATCAACCGACCGTGCTGTATTTAGCTGTGTTTTTGGCATAGGAAACATAGACCCACAGAGTCCTATTCAGACGATTTATTGTTCAAGAGGTTCGGTTTATTGTAGTTCTTAGAATTTTTTTTATGGGTGATATTCAAATCTAGCTAAATCAGTTTACCTTTGTACGTTTGATGATGACTTGGTTGATACCTTCTGACTTTTCTTGACATCCGCAAACTAAAACAAAGCAAAAAATAAATACATAGAATGAAACGCCTTCTTACAATTTTGAATTAGTTCCTCCCTGGGATATGTTGGGCAAGCAATAGCAATATTGACTAAGATGTCTAAGATTTAAGCACCTTTGAGGGCTGGACAAAAGTTAAGTTGCTTATTGAAAAAAAAGTGCAAATCAAGTACAAATTCAAAGCGTCCAAAGCAAGCAAACTGTACCTTCAAAAAGATCAAAGTAAATGTTTCTCTTACCATTGATTCGAAGTTACGAGACAGCAGGAATTGTTCGACGACTTTTTGCGATTGTATGTCACATTCTTCCTATGAAAAGAATATTAATCAAAATCTAAGCCTTCGGTAGACTGATTACCTGAGTCGTAGTTATCGCTATTGAAATGAATATAAGGACGCTCAAACTCAAACTACAGTTTGAGCGACCTCGGTTTGGTATTAGTCTCGGTCTGATGAGCAATAACTGGGACTCAAGTAATAAGTCTAAGTCTTTGGTATTATCTGAGACGCTTTCGGTTGCTGACGTCATCAACAAATGACCTTTTGCAAACATGGCCAAAAAAGAGCAGCTTTTTTTAATTGCTCGCTCTTTTGGTTGGTGACGAAGAAGAAAAACTCGTGGTCCAACTCAAATCGCCAGCTTAAATCTATTTCTCGTTTCAAGGTCTCCGAAATAACGGCGGAAATTGTAAATGTTGTGACAAAATGTTGGCGAGACATAGCAAATCGTACCAACACATCAATTTTGCTCTTATCAATGAAGATGTTGGCCAACCTTTTTCCTTAACAACATGTTGTTTTTTGGACAATATCTATAGCTAACCGTGCCAACATGTGGGCCAACAGTTGTTGACGGCCATGTTGGCAATATGTCGGCATGGCAATATGTCGACACGATTTGCGCCTCGCTTTAGCTGATTTCAACAAAGTAGCATCAGTAGCATCAGCGACTAAGTATTCATTCCTCCAGTAACATACCAAAAAACTAGGCTACATTTTTGTGGTGCAATTCAATTTAATTTTTCCTAAAACATTTGATAATCACAACGGTACCTGGAGCTTCTCGAGTACTGACGTCATTCTTCCAGGGCCTAGCAAAAAGAACGACAAGCTTTAGTACTATATTATTAAGAATAATAGGAAAAGGACTATAATTTCTGGCAATTTTATTCTTGGGTTTAGAACCCACGTTTTCATCAACCTTATATAACATACCTCACATTACGCGAGATATTCCAGGCAAAAAAAGTTTAGAATACTATTATGCACAAGCTACAAATACTCAGGGTGTGTCGTTTCGCCCCGAACCATTTCGTAACAAAATTGCTTTATAAAATGTTCAAAACCCAAAAGTTAACGAAGTTCAAGCAAAATATTCTGGGGACATAAAATTTCTAAAACTGCCAAGTCTACGGTCAGGGCCTCTTTTAAGGAATCAGAGCTGGGGGGGCAAATTTTAAAAAGGGGACCTCAGTTTTACCGAAGGAAAAAATTTTATTTTTCAGCAACTGCCAAAATAATGATGCAGGCGAGCGCGAGTCAAAAATTATGGTAGAAAAGAACATTTCCTTTTAACAAAATGTAAACTGAAAAAAACGAAGAATTATTTCAACCAAAGAACTTTTTAACGAAGTCTCTTTCACAATATGAGTCAATTTTTGGCAAATTCATTCTGCGGTCCTTCATTGTAAGGAAAGTTTGAACTGCTGGTCTTGGGTTGAACTTTGCTGTTGGCACTCCATTCCAGTGGATCATCAACCGAGAGTTAAGGGTTTTTTCAGTTGTAGCCATTCGCAAGTCTGAAAATAGCATGTTGTATGTCGAGACACACTTTTCTACTGTCATACTGTGTGGACAAACAACCGAAAAGCTTGACAGCAACTTTGTAACTGGCTGCTTGCTACCTCTGAGCATATGAAAAAGGCGGACTCCATAATCTTTAGCAGCAATGACAGAGCTCGGTAGCATATCATCAAAATTTTCAAACACAGCATCCAAAAATTCTTGCTTGTTGCCAATATTACATGATGGCAGTAGTGGAATGGCTGCATCAATGAATTCTCTGGGGGATTTGGCAGATGTTAGTTCAACCATTGATTTGACAATGTTTGTTTGTTCTTCATCAAGCCTTGTCTACAATGCAAAAATTAAGATATTGATATGTTCCTTTGTTAGGACACATGATAGGAGTACCACGAGGGGATGCATATATTAAACCTTACCTGAAGAAAGTTCTTTGCAGACTCTACAACCTCTTGCCGAATTGCATCCCTGTTTCTCCTAAATGTTGTTACAAATTCATGATTGATTGATCTTCTTTCACTTTGCATAGGCTCTTCCTCGTTTGTTTGTCTATCTTCCAAAGATTTTCTTCCTTCCCCTAAAACATAATTCAAAAATAAATTGACAGGCCTTTCATACCAGTAAAAATGATTATAATAAGAATAATTTAACACTCTGTGCAAATACCTGGGTAAGGCCGTGTTTCCAAAAGCTGAAGTTTCTGAAAAGCAATATCTCTGTATCTTAAGATATCTGCAATTATGATGTTAGGCTTCTGGGCTTCTTTCTCAATGTATCTGAAAATAGTGCAGATATCAGCCATGAAAGCAGTGAGCCAAGTTTGCAACCCATTAGATTTCCACACCTTCAAGAAGCCTTTAGCAGTGCTGACCTCCCTTTTGTCATATTCTCCAATGGGGGCAATGGTAATATTTGTCCAATGATCAATGCAACCATCTAAATTGTGTAGTGTAGCTTCACAGATTTGAATGAGGTGCTGGGCAAAGCGTATCTCATGGTGTGGAGGAAAGGATTTCATTGTGGGTTTGATGTTCTTTAGCTCTTTCAGACACATGCGCAGATGTACGGTAGTATGTAGCAACACCAATCAAATTAGAATTCCATATTTTAAGTTCTGGAACGGATTTCATCACATCTTCCATAGCCAAATCAGATCGATGGCAGGCGCACCAGAAATTCAATGTTGGATGTTCTACATATTCCTCCATTCTTGCCCAAAGACCTGTTGATCTTCCAGTGTTAGCTGACTCTCCATCAGTTGTAACACCAATGAGTTTATCTGCTATTTCCTCTTTTGAAATTCCAAGGTCATTCAAAGATTTGACAAGGGCTCCAAAGAGACCTTTGGCACCACGCTCCTCTGCTTCACTTACAGATAGGAATCTAGTTTCTATTTGTAGTGGATCAGCCATAGAGTTGAGCCGGAAAAATATAAACTTCTTATCTTGTTGCTTTGTGTCCACAGAACCATCCATTTGTATGGAAAAACAAATACTTTCCTTTATCTCTCTAGCAAGGACATCTTTTTCTGATTTTGCTAATATATTTAGCATTTCTGCATAATGCATTGGGTCTCTGTAATGGAGCTCAGCAGAAGTTGGTTTGTAGGGTGAAAATTTCACTGCTTCTTCTTGACCATACATTTTCAGCTGTTGCTCAGCATGCAAGCCAGCTAAGGATCTTGATGGCCATGACCAAGCCGCAAGTGTCAAATTTTTACTGTCATTGTAAACATCCACTGCCATCCGGGTCAATGTTTGCAGTACAGTTGAGTCAGTGGATTTTAGAAGTTTAATCCACGGGTGCCTGTCATCTTTTAAATTCCAAAGAGTGGTAACTCTCTTTCTTTCAACAGCTGCTGCATGAGAGGTGCCATGAAGATGATCTATGACATCTTGCATCTTCTTTTTGCCATCACAACGAACCCCTTGTGCCATATACACTCTGTTATTGCCAGAAAACTTTCTAGCTTCTTCTTCAAATTCAGCACACACAAGACATTTTACAAATGTCCTTTTGCGCGTATCCTTTGTTGCCAATGTTGATTTTTCGTTGAAAACAGTCAACACATTGCTACCAGCTTTACTGACAATCAAGTTAATGTCCAAGGGATAGCCCTTGTAAAATTCCTTGGTAGTTTTCAGAGTAGTCTCTTGTGGATGGTGCTCAAACTCCAATTTTCTACTCTCCTGGCAGCTTTCCTCAGTTTCAATTGGATTTTCTGCGGATGAAGATGGTTCTGTCGTTGTAGGCCCATCTCTGCTTTCTGTAGGCTCTTGCTGTGAAGTTTTATTTACAGTGAAGAAATTTTTAATTTTACGACATTTTGCTGCATCATTATTTAGTTTTCGTTGTTTCTCAAGCTTTCTCTTTTCAGCATAAGGCATCCTTGTAAATATTATCACTGATTATACTGATAATTGATTGATCTACTGATTACTGATAATATAACATGTAGAACAGTAGAACATGTGGTAAACCCGGAACCGTGACTTCACCTCTTTAGATTGTTTTGTTTGGTTGTCATAACAGTAGTCATTGTCATAGCAATCTAAGCTGGACTTAGCAAAGGGAGGCTTGTCGAAGGGAGGCTTGTTCGAAAACAAAAGCATTTTTATCTGGGTTTCTTGATTCTTACTTGCTATTTCGGTTTCTTGCTTAGTGTAGAAAATAGAAACTGCTAAAATAAAAGCATCAAAGGAAAAAGGACCTCCACTGGGGGCAAAACATCATAAAAGCTTCAACTGGGGGGCAGCCAGCACGACTGGGGGCATTTGCCCCCAGTTTGTATGTTAAAAGAGGCCCTGCTTGTTTTTTCCCACCATTGAAAATAAGGTTGATGATCTTCAACTATTCTTGCAATTCCTTCAAACAGTAATGTCAGTGTATCAGCAAAGATGATGTTCGCTCTTCTATCTAGTAAATCAAGATACAGCATGGAATGAAATTTTAAGTTCTTAACACTTCATTTAAATGGAGGTTTCTAGGGGGTGTGGTGTAGGGGAAGGTCACGGGGGCCTATTGGAGCCTTTAAGGCGGAAAAGTATACATGGATTATCTGATGGTGGAACGATCAAGCTTATTTATTGTTTTTGAAATTACAATAAAGTCCCTCCCAAGATAGAGTCCATGAAATAGTCAGAAAGAGCTTTGCAGTCAAACATCCTCTAGTGTACCCTCAAGCAGAGTTATGCACACTGCTATTTTACATAATCATTTTAAATTTTTTTTAATTGATAAAATTGCAAATTACCTTCTGGATTGATTTTGATCGCAGTTTCCAAGTTCAATTCTGCCATGCTTGCAACCTTTCGAAAAACAAGAAGAAATGATATCTATAACTGCAAAAATATCAACCTGACTGATCTATAGGCCTAGCTCACGGTATGTGACTACCGTAATTCCTAGAATAAGCACCCTCCTTCGAAGAAGCACTACCATCCTCTTTGGATTGAGCTGCCTATCAGGATGGTCTTGGACACTCTTTTGATAGCGTATGTGCTGGCTCTTGATGAAATGAATCAACAAACACCTTTTGCCAATTACTGCAAAACTTACTTTTACTCATGAGTTCCCAAATAATTGCTCCTCTTTGAGGCAGATTTTTTACACAAGCGCATTTAATAGAGGAAATACTGTAAACCAAATTGTTTAAATTAAAATTGTTTTAATGAACTCTGTAATCGCACAGCTGAGTAGCTTAGAAACTCTTAGTTCTGACTCAAAACGAAGGGAAATCTTTTTTTAGTTTTTAAATGTTTTTGAAAACGAATTGATGTCCGTAATGTATTACACGCTTTTTTTTATAAGGAACCTACCTCAAGGCCTAGTTCTTAAAGTTCCTTATTTTTGGACCTCTTTTGAGGCAATTGTAGTCCCAAAAGTTCCTTAATAGTTACTTAATTTTAACTGCACATACAGTGGTCTTAACAACAAAAGAGAGACATTTGCATGTGAGCAAAGCTCGAGACCTCTCGAGACTACTCAAAGAAACATTGGATACATACTTAACGTACAATTTATGTTATTTTCGACTGCAAATGAATGGAACCGGCTTTCTAATTACTGATTATTTGCAGTGATAAAAGTATTCAACATTCAAAAGTTCCTTAATGATTTTCTTTAGTAGTATAAGTTCTTTAAATTTTCGGGCCTTCTACATGTAAGTTCCTTATAGAGTGGTTCTTTATACAAAAAACGTGTATGCAGTCAGAAAAAAATCATTGATATTTACGCCCTTGAAGTTTATTACAATATTTCCTTTCCTCGTGCAAAAAGCAGTGGCGCAACGGAAACGCTCGGGGACCGTATAGGTATCTAGTAAGATGGGCCCTTTGGCGAAGCAAAGAGAGCTCTAGGGGGAAGGGGCTTAGAAAATGTTTGAGAACATGCCCTTTAGAACCTAGAAAATTCCCGTTACGTGTCCCCTGGTTAATGAATGTTTACGGGATGACATTAGGAAGCCTTTTAGCATAGTATGGCCAAAAAGCAAACAATACGGAAAAATCTGGGGCCCTTTTGATCGGGGCTCTTAGTTCTTGAACTAACAGAACCTAAACTACATTACACTACTGTACGCCACTGGTAGTAAGATTAATAAAATCTTTTTAGTACTTAATTCCGTGCAAGAAGAAAGTTTTAAGTACGAGAATAATCCTAGTATGAATATAACAAATAAGTAAGGAGACAATTTAAACGAACCTGCGATCTAAGATATTTCGAAAACTTTACAAGTCCTTCGTCCTCTATGCCCACCAATGGAAATAACTTAAAAAATCTAGAAAATAGAGTAATATAATAAACTTATGTTCGCCAAAATCTATCCTAGTGTTCGCCATTCATGACAAATAAAAATATGTATAGTGCTGAAGAAGGCTTAACATAGCCGAAACACGAATGTCATACGGGAGGAGACACTGGGCTGTATGAATTGGAGAGCTACTCAGAGATTTAACTGAGCTCTATAGCTCAGTGGAAACGTCGTTGGGTCTCTGGTCATGAAGTCCAGGTTCGAATCCCAACCAATGTGATATGCAACTTGTGGAAAATCTATCCTATTGTTCGACAAATATATTGGATACAGATAAAGAGATACAAGTGTACTTTCTCAATATGCCAGAAAGATTTTTCTTCTTACCGTTCCACCGCAGCACCATTCCCGCTGTTCATCGCAGCGTCAAATTTCTGACGGACTTTGTCTTGTAGTTTGGCTTGGGCATCGTGCAGAAAATCAAACGAATGTTTCAAGTCGGTTCCTTGAAGAAAAACAAAAAATTATTCACAAAAGAAGTACCGTAGCTTGTCTTTTTACGGCCGTGGACCAGCTTTTTAGAGACACTGTAAAACGTTGCTGTTGAAACCAACCTTCAGAATTATCAGGAAGAATTTCTTGCAGAGCTCGTTCATCAAGACTCAGGTATCTGTGTATATAAGCTGCAGCCTAAAAACAAAGCAACAATACATATTTGAAATAACGCAACATTCACGTTCTAGGAGGAGGACAATATTTTACTACTTTCTCCAACAACACACCATTCGCTTCTAAAACTGGACTTAATCTAACTATTCCTTTGAGAAGTCAAAGTATTACATAACTGGCATAACCCATGTGATTGGAATTGAACTTACAATGAACGATTTTGGAATTGACAACCATTTCACAGAGATAAAAAGCTCAGTGAATTCGCCGGGGGGTTCTTCACGTCACCAGCCCAAAGTTCTCATTCCATTTGGCTTTTGCATTTCGGCTGCATTAAGCATTCATCAGATCCAGGACCCATTTACACAAGAGAATAGGATAGATCGGGAACGGGAACGGATTCAAATGGATTCGCTTTTCTGAGCGTTCCCAAAAATGAAAAAGATACGATCCCCTTCCCAAAAATGAACGGATCTATGCCTATTTGTTTTGTTCACAGTCAGGTGACGAAGCTCCTGAAGATTTTGATAACCAAGATTGTCCTTCGAAATATCTTCATATAGGAAAATGTTTAACGAGTATATTTGTAGTTTATCAACACTTACTTGTTCGAATTCTTCTTTTTGCATTGCAATTTCAACTCCTTCAACGCAAGACTGTAAGATAAAACAACAATTTGATTTCTTTGACAACAAGGCAACAGCAAAATTGCTTTGTACTTGATTTTACCTAAAAATTTTTATAATCTGAAAGTGTTTTGACTAATACAATTGCTGCGGTTGACTAACAACCCTTTCGTTTGGTAAATGGGTAAAAAACAAGCACAGCAGTGTTCTTGGAAAGAGTTTTTTAGTCATCAAGGTTAAGACAACAAAAGAACATGTAAAAAATCAAAAATCATAAATTTCACCTTCAAATCTAGGATATCATCCACTCTTTTTATAGTATCTTGTACCCTGCTCTGCAAAAATAGACACAAATATAACTTCAGTTGTCAAAAACAGTGCTTTCGACCTAAATTGTTAAGTTTAAGCCCCAGTTTGATTCTCACACATGTCACTCATAAGCTTCAAGAAGAGCGAAACGCATCTGGCATTTGAGAATTCGGTCGGTGGTGAAACTATTCATAAAGAAGCATTCAATGACAGCTTGCAGAAATATTTCAATGCATGAAATATTTCATCACAACTGAGTGACTGATGCAACAATGGGTGCATTATTTGTGTCATTTTTTCTTGCCAAAAATGCAATATTTTTATTATGATACCAAGAAAGTAGAATGTTTCTTTAACAAAGGGGTGTTCTTCTAAACCAATTCTTTTGTTGGTTTCCTTTTTTCAGAATGTGTTTTCCTTCGAAGGCATTCTTGTAACAGCAGAAGATTTTGGAGACTTTCGAGACTTTCGAACGACACTGCAAATTTACCAGTTGCCAGGAGAAATTCCATGAATAGGTCTGGGGACTAGGCAACCAAGAAAAAGGCGCAAAAGTTTTTGGAATTCCAGAATTCCTATTGTTTGAAAACCATGGATTTCGTTTTTGGAGGCAATCTTCTTTTGAAATTCAGAAGGTTTTGGAGATTCAGGAGACATGCCCAAAGTCTTACGAACGTTTTAACCTTATTTGAACCTTCAATAAACAAGAACATGAACTATCAAAAGCTTTAAGAGGGGGCTTTGGGGGGTATCTAACCCGAAACAGGAAGAAAATTGGAACAAACCCGAAACCCGGATGGCGTTAGTTTACACAACTGTTTTAAGAATTTTACACATTGATATCCTTGTAAGGTTTAAAACCCAAAAACCCGCACGTTTTTACTACAATACCCGAAATCCGAGCTAGAAAAATGGCCAAACCCGTTGCTTGTAAAATAAACTTGACATGAAAACCCGCATGATTTTTTTGAAAAAACTCAAAAATCCAAGTGCAAAATCGGCCAATCCCGCAACCCGTGAAATCCCAAAGCCCCCCTCCTTTAACATGAAGTTATTTAATCAAATTTGTGTCCAGGCCTACCTTGACAAGATCTAATGTTCGTACTTTACTGCTAACTTTCACTGCAAGTTCATTTGTGTCAGAAATAACTTTCTCAAGATGTTTGGCATTCTCTGCTAGTACTTCTAAGTTTGGTCTGTATAATAACAAAATACAAAATTGCATGTATGAGCTCTTAAATGAAACTAATTCTGAGGGACGATTTATGGTGAAGACTCTAAGGTAAATGGTGTGCTTAGCACTAGTGGCTAATAGGATCTCACAAGTAGATGAACTAACAAGATCTTGACCCTGGCTTTCATTTCTGGTGACAAAAAAATAGCTTTTTGCAAAGCTGGATGTGCAAGAGTCTAAATCTCTGTTTACATGGGGATTATGGAAAGACAAACTGTGGAAATACTAACATGTACAAATATCTTGCATCTGTGGAGCAAACCATCCAGCAAGGCCCAAAACAAGATTTATAGACAATAGAAATTTTTTGAAAATCTCAAGGTATTGAGTTTGATGCTTAAATTGCATGAAGCATCCAAAACATAGTCCAGGTGAAACGTTTCACTCTCTTGACGCTTGTAGTATTGATTTTAAGCGTGTGTAAAGTTTCCCATTCTAAAATGGCTTTGACCGTAAAAAGTAACTGGTGGCAAAACTTTTTATCCTGCGTCTAAGACATTATAAAATTTTTAACTTTGAATGCTCATGAAATCAATAACGGTGATATGGTGGAATTCTTATTTCTCCAGATATCAAGTTTTTATTCAAAAATCGTATAACGCACCCAAAATTTCGTCTAGGCACAATGTGTTACTTTCTCAGCACTGATATTATCGTTTTTACAAGCATTCAAAGTTCAAGATTTTACAAGGGCTTAGGTCCAGTTGGTGTAAACGTTTCACCTACTTCATTTTTTGCGATCAAAACCTTTATAGAATCGGGAAGTTTGAATGCTTGTAATATTAAGAATACAAGTGCTAGGACAGCAAAAATTTGGACTTAGACTGAACTTTGGGTGCTTTATACGATTTTTGCATCAAAAACTTGATATCCTTTGATTTGGAGAAATAAGAATTCCACCAAATAACCCTATAAAACAAGCGCTAAGACAGTAAAATTTTGCACCTAGAAAAAATTTTGCTAAGAAAACTCAATATTTCAAGATTTTGAAAATTTCTTTAATTGTTGACGAGGTCTGTATTCTTAAACTCACATGAGTTGCTCTATTGCATTGATTTCATTGTCGATGCATCCACGATTATCAAGCAAATCATCCAACTCAGAGTCAAGTTCTTTCTGAAAAGAAAACAAGAAACCATTCAGGCATTATTATTACTATTCTAGCAGATTCAGTCAGTCATGTTGGGCCTAAGAAACAATAAAATATGGTGGTGTGGCCTGGTGGGTGGATGTGCTTACCTCTCTTTGCTGCAGCAAAGCATAAAGCCTTTTCATTTCAGCAACATCTGTAACAGAATCTATGTCGATAGACAGGTCTCTTCCTTCAAATTGGCAAAATCGGGAAAAGCTTTTCCAGTCAAACTTTTGAAAACATTCAGTGAATCCAGGTTTTCAAACATGCTGAATTCGAATTTCACCTGGGGACTTTTGAAATTTTGACCGGAAGTTGCCTTTTTCGATGACGTCATAAACACGCGATTTCGGTAGTTTTTCGAGAATATAATCTCAAGCATTCCATTAAGTCGAATAATACATGCATATTCGCAGAGAGGGCAAACAGACCTTTCGATTGATATATATTTTTTCATTTTCAATGAACGTTGAATTTTCACTGATGACGTCATCAGCTGCTACAGGCAACATGGTAACACTTTCCAAGTGCAGTGTAACTTTATCCAAGGATTGAAACAAGCAACGTAGACAAACTTTTGGGTGAAATATCCATATATGACTGCAAAAGGGGCAACAAGACCTTGCCATTTCGAATTTTTTCGTATTTTTCAAATACAGTATAATTTTTCCTATGTGACGTCATCAGATCTAAAGGCATTATAAGTAGTATGCGCTTCTATGTAGACAAGGAAACACAGACGGTTACCCGGGCCCTCCTTGAGAACTTTGATGCGAAAATAAGGTAAGAATGAAGGAATGTGGAATCTTGGAATGCTGGAATTTTGGAATTGTGGAATGTGAATTGTGGAATGTGGAACGTTAAATAGGAAAATGTTGGTTGCCGAAAACATTCTTGTATTGTCTTTAATAATTTTATATGGCAATTCATATGGCAAGTTTTGTATGACCAAAAGGCTTTTTATAACTAAACTAACCTTGGAACGTCCGTTGGAAGTTTGAAAGTGTTTTTAATTATAAAGGCATTTTTTGGACAATGATTAGGAAAAATAGAAAAATATAATTTCGAAGACAGTAGATTCCGTAGAAACCATTCCTCATTTAAACCCTTTAAAAGAATAACAAACAAACTTAGCAACTTTACACGTGTATGTATAGACTAGCCTAGGTATCCGTCAATGCCAAATTTTTTTCGGAAAATCATTGCTGACAGAATTTTGATACTAAAAAAATCAGAAAAGAAAGGGGTTTTAGGTAAAGTTATAATGTCACTATAACCGTCACTTTCGCACTAAGGCAGACACTTTGGTTTGTTGATGAAATTAATCTCCAGCAACAAGAGCTTTTCTGTATGTGCTCCGTTCTCATTCAAATAATGATTATTACAGGCGTTGATTAATTGACCTTGTCTTCAATTAGTTGTTTATATGTCCCATGTAGCAACAACTAGATCAAAATTTTGGACAAAGGTGAGTACTGTAGTGTTTCTTTGGCAAAAATATATAACAAACCCGCTTTTCTAAAAGTAGTCAGATGCCTTTTCTATGAAAATAAATAATTTAATTCAGACCAAACTTTAAATCGGATACAAATTGCTTCCCGTGCAGACTGTTAATTGCAGTTGCAGACTAGAAGAAATAGGTTGTAGCAGCTACAAGATAGGAACGAAGGACCAAAAATATATTTGATAATGACTTTAAACAGTCTTTACTTGATATGGCTATATACTTTAGATCGGTATTCGACTAATTTCATTGCAGTTTGAAGCAAGAAGCACCCTTATACTGTATATGAATGTAAAACGTTCCAATTGCAATGTTCCATAATTCCAAGATTCCATAATTCAAAGGTTAGTTTTGTTATAAAAAGCCTTTTGGTGATACAAAACTTGCCATATGAATAGCCATATAAAATTATTACAGACAATACAAGAATGTTTTTGGCAACCAACAGTTTCCTATTTAACGTTCCACATTCCACAATTCACATTCCACAATTCCAAAATTCCAGCATTCCAAGATTCCACATTCCTTCATTCTTACCTTATTTTCGCATCAAAGTTCTCAAGGAGGGCCCGGGTAACCGTCTGTGTTTCCTTGTCTACATAGAAGCGCATAGTACTTATAATGCCTTTAGATCTGATGACGTCACATAGGAAAAATTATACTGTATTTAAAAATACGAAAAATTCGAAATGGCAAGGTCTGGTTGCCCTTTTGCAGTCATATATGGATATTTCACCCAAAAGTTTGTCTACGTTGCTTGTTTCAATCCTTGGATAAAGTTACACTGCACTTGGAAAGTGTTACCATGTTGCCTGTAGCAGCTGATGACGTCATCAGTGAAAATTCAACGTTCATTGAAAATGAAAAAATATATATCAATCGAAAGGTCTGTTTGCCCTCTCTGCGAATATGCATGTATTATTTGACTTAATGGAATGCTTGAGATTATATTCTCGAAAATGGCGTATCGAAAAAGGCGAAATCGCGTGTTTATGTTTGATTGCCTAGTCATCAAAAAGGCAACTTCCGGTCAAAATTTCAAAAGTCCCCAGGTGAAATTCGAATTCAGCATGTTTGAAAACCTAGATTCCGTTTTCAAAAGTTTGACTGGAAAAGTTTTCCGATTTTGCCGGTCGAAAACACAAAACTGCAAGAGACCTGTCTACCAAGACAAAGGGATAATTATGAACCTAAGAACAAAGATAAGAAAGGTGAATTTTTAATTGTGTTTGCAATAGGTTCACAGTTCTCAGATAAACATTGTAATTAAGATCACAGTTAAGCTGCTGTTTCAATTTTTACTCTAGTCTTTGGCAGCTTTACCATCATCATTGTCTGTATGTTTACCATGGTCATCATCATCAACATCATCATTATCATCACCATCAACATCATGATTGAGATTACCATCAACATCAAAATCATCATAAGAATAATTCTTTTCATCATGAACACAATCATCATCATCATCATCATCATCATCATCATCGTCATCATCATAAACCTCATAATCATCATCATCATCATCATCATCACCATCATCATTATCATCATCATCATCATCATCATCATCATCATTGTCATAAACATCATTACCATCACTATAATCATCATAATCATTAACATTATCTGCATCATTATCATAATCATCTTGGCTGCTATCATTGAAATTTTAATCATAATCATCATCACCCCCCTATAGTTATCAACAGCACAACAACCTTGACTGCAACCATCAATGTCATCATTTCTGTCATGGCTGAAAAACCCACCAAAAACGATTTCAAATAACAACAAAATCATATAAGACATTTTTAATGAAAGAAAATACAGTGACTTGAAATTTTTGTAATTTCAGAAGAGAAACCTGACCACACTGAAAAGGAGGCAAAAGCAAAAGTCAATGGAGTAAAAGAAAAGAAAGAAACTGAAGAAAAACCTTCAAAGTCAAAAGAAAGGAAAGAACCAATAAAGAACAAAGTTATCGAGGAGGAAAAGAGAACCATAATTTTATCAAATCTTGGAGAGAAAACAACAAAATCTAAACTCAAACAACTTTGTGCAAAACAAGGAAAGGTTGAGAGAATCCACTATCCAGTTGAAGGGAGGACTGACCATGCGGCATATGTGATTTTCAAATCAATAAAAAGTGCTGTCAGAGCATCCCAGAAATTGAATGGACACACGTTTAATGATAATGTTATCAGTTCATGTCTTTTCAAGAACGATGGTAAGGTTCCTGCAAGAAAACAGCTGGAGACATCACAGCTAATTGTAAGGAACCTCTCGTTTCAGTGCACTGAGGATAAATTAAATGAGGCTTTTGGAAAGTATGGGCAAGTAGTTAAGGTAGAACTGCCAATTAAAGTGAACTCAAAAGGAAAGAAAAGGTTCCTTGGATTCGGTTTTGTTCAGTATTCAAACCAAGCTGAGGCTAAGAAAGCAATGGATGGCTTGAATAAGAAGGATTTGCTAGGAAGGCCCATGGTTATCGATTGGGCTGTGCCTAAAGATGAATACCAAAAAGATAAGGGTGAGTGGGATTTTGATAATATGGCAATGAAAAAATGGTGTTTTGTGATGCTATATGTGCAAAGGCTGGAGCTCTGATTACACAGTTGATGATGGAAACAGAAGTGTGTACAATTTCTTGTGTTTGCATAGCAAACTCTTTTTAGCCAGGTCCAAAACAAAATCAATAGACCCGCAACTTTATCTTTTGCGATGAAAGCCTTTCTATAATCAGGAACTTTTAATGACCATTAACTTTAGGAATACAACTGCTAGGACAGTGAAACTTTGTACATAGACTAAGTTTTGTGTGCTTTATATTTTGGATGTGTGACTTTCAATGATCTATACCCTTCTTATAAAAGAAACTACTGTACTAACAGCAGTTGCTCTATTGCATTGATTTCATTGTCAATGCATCCACGATTATCATTGTCAATGCATCCCTATAGAGTTTAAAGGAAACAACTTTTCAATTCCTATGAACAGCGGAAAAAGTTTCGGGTATTCTTAAAAGCTTGTTTCGTCTGTGTACAAATGTCAGAAACAGACCGAAATTCTAGAAATAGGCGGAATGTATACCCAGATGCGGATCAAAATACGCCAATCAGAAAGTGCAGATGAATTGGCATTGTGTTTTAAACACCAATCAGCTTGTCGGATACTCATTGCCATCGTATGATATTCATTGCCATCTTCATTTCAAACTATATTGATATGCATCTTCAGTCCTTGTTTGCAACACCATTTCATAACATTTTCATTCATCAGCACCTTCATTTTGTAGAGTATGTCTTGGCATCCTCACTGCATACTTTTTTATTGGCATCTTCATTCCATACCATACTTATTGGCATCTCGTTCATACCATATTCAATACCATCCTCTTTAACTGTATTTATCTACATGTTAGTTTCATGTTTCGGTTAATTAGTGTCTTCATTTCTGTATTTATTACTATTATTAAAACGAAGCCATCTGGTGCTGTGAATAACTGTAAATAAGGAGATTGAAGTCTAAATAAGAACGTGTTGAGCGGGTATTACCGGACGTGTTGAGCGGGTATTACCACGAACGTAAAGAGCGTGTTCTGATCCTAAAAAGTTCGAGCAGTGGACGCCATGAGCGGGTATTACCGGAGAATAATGTCCTATCATTACGTCATATTCGAACGTTTTCGGCCAATCAGACTGCATAACAGAACTGAGGCTCTGACCATAGGGTAGTCATGTATTATAACACTTCTAGTTACCGTTTGGACTGACGATTGATTTACTGATGTTTTTTTACCTATGCTGATTTCTGGTGATAATTTATCTCTTTGAATCAATTCAGGAGCAGAAGCCAAACCCGACAGCAAGGAAGAGTCGAAAGGAAACAAAAAGCTAGAGAAGGAGAAAAGAGAGAAAAAGAAGAAGGTCAAAGAAGAGGCTGATTCGGATGAAATGGGTGAAAGTGAAGAGGAAGAAGGGGATGAAGATGAGGATGATGATGAAGAATCAGAGATAAAGGGTAGAAAAAGAAGGAAGAGTCAAGAAGAAGGAGGCAGTGGCGAAGATGACGGTAAAAGCGATAACGACGAGGAAAGTGGCGATGAAAACGATGAAGATGACGACGGTATTAGCGATGAATGGGATGAAGACGAAATAAGCGATGAAGAAGACGATGAAGATTTTCAGAGGAAAGAGGAAGAACGTAAAGAACGATTGAAAAAGCAAGCTAAAGACGCTAAAGAAGGAAAAACGATTTTCATGAGGAATTTACCGTTTGAAGTAACAGAAGATGAAATCATTGAGACTTTTGAAAAATATGGAGACATCGATTATTGTAAGATTGTTTACGACCAGGAAACAGGACACAGTCGTGGAACTGCGTTTGTGAAATACAAAGAAATTGGTGCCGCCGATTTGGCAGTGTCACAGTCAGAGGAAGGGGTAGATGATCAGGGGATTGTCATTGGTGAAAGAAAGATTGCAGTTATGAAGGCGGTTACGAAAGGAAAGGTTAAAGAGATAGAGAAACAGAAGAAAATAGCAAAGAAGGACCCGAAGGATAAGAGAAATTTGTATCTCGCAAATGAAGGGGTGATCTTTCCAAACTCAGAAGCTGCGAAGGAGTTGTCTGAAAGTGATTTGAAGAAAAGAGAGAAGGCATGGGCAGAAAAGAAAACCAAATTGAAGAATCAAAATTACTTCATTTCGAAAACAAGGTTTGTTTTAGGCTTTATCTGACTTTATTTCATATATGACTTTATCTATGATTTGACGTTGACTGAACTTTTCTTGACTTCACTTCGCCTTACTTGACTTTGCTTTACTTTACTTTGCTTGACTTGACTTTGCTTGACTTGGCTCTGCTTGACTTAAAATCAACTTGGCTTTGCTTAATGAAGCTTCGATTTACTTGTCTTGTCTTGACTGGACTAGGTTTGGCTTTGTTTTGAGCTTGACTAAATCCACTTGGCTTTACGTATTAATACTTGGCTGCACTCAACTCAATTTGACTTGACTTGACTTGACAAGACTCGTCTCCAGTGGACTTGACTTGAGTTGACTGGACTCGTTTCGGCTTGACTTGACTTGACTTGACTTGACTTGACTTGACTTGACTTGACTTGACTTGACTTGACTTGACTTGACTTGACTTGACTTGACTTGACTCGATTCGACTCGACTAGACTTTGAGCATGCTTGAACACAGCTCTGATGTGCCTCTTCCACTAAGCTGAAGAAAACCTTTCTTAAGTAGCGTGAGATTTGTCGAACTTCACTAAGCTAAGGTTTTCATGTTTGCCTTCTATTTACTTTACATTCACGTTATACTTCTACTCTTATATCGTATGATGTTGTTTTTTAGGCTTTGCTTTCGCAATTTACCTTTGACTGTTGACGAAAAAGAATTGAAAGACTCGATAAAGTCATACTGCCCTAAAGGAGGAAGAATTCTACGAGCGTTGGTGATGAGGAACAGAGAGAGACTGGACAAAACAGGGAAAGGTCGTTCTCTCGGCTTTGCTTTTGTTGAATTCAGTACGCATGAGCAGGCGCTGGCTGTCTTGCGGGCAACCAACAACAACGCTGATATTTTCGGAGCAAATAGAAGGCCGATTGTGGAGTTTTCAGTCGAGAATCAGCTCGCTTTGAATTTGCAGAAAAAGAGACTAGAAAGACAGAAACAGAAAGCTGATAAGGAGGGTGAAAATGATAAAGAGGCTAAAGATGATAATGAGGCTGGACGTGGAAAAGAGGCTGGAGGGGAGAGAGAGACCAGAGGGTTGAAAAGAAAACGTTACGGAAAAGACAAACACAAGAAGAAGAGAGCTGAACAAGGGGGACATGACGAGGGGTTGAATGAAACGGGTAAGGGGGAAGGAGATGAGGGAAAGTCTAGAAGTTCGGATCAGCCTACTGTTAGCCAGTCGAACAATTCTAAGAAAAATAAAAAAGGCAAAAGACGTTCTGAAACCGAAACGAAAAAGAAAACTGGAGACAGCGCAGGCAAAATCGAAAATAACAAAGGAATAAATATTAATCATGATAGAAATGAGAT
The DNA here is from genome assembly GCA_014526335.1 of Chrysaora quinquecirrha. Lineage (NCBI taxonomy): Eukaryota > Metazoa > Cnidaria > Scyphozoa > Semaeostomeae > Pelagiidae > Chrysaora > Chrysaora quinquecirrha. The sequence continues at coordinate 266,375 of JACTAT010000160.1, read as the reverse complement.
AAAAAATCGCAAAAGAACTCATGAAAATCGTGATGCTCCAATCAAAGCGAAAAAACCGAAGAAAAAACTTGTAAAAGACCCCCAGGAAGAGAAATTCAACGTGCTTGTTAATAAATATAAAGAAAAATTATTCGGTGATCAGTTAAAGAAGAAAGCTGAAGGAAAACGCTGGTTTGAATGATAATATGATAAATACTGTAATACTAACAGTGATTATATATGGTAAATATTAAATGGTTGCTACAGCGTAGCAGTTTGGTTTTTATTCATTCGTAACAAAATTGTAAAATTGCATCTAATTTTCCTTACATTTTCTGTTATTAAAGGAGTTTCTATCGCGAAATCTTGGGCGCATGGTATTATAGACCGTCTCTTTTTTTTAAATTTCATCAAAGATCGAATTTTTCGGAGCACTGCTTTTCATAAAACCCGCTGCACACGACTAGGAAACTGCTGAGTGAATTGGCATTCGTGGCACTTTGCACTACATTTTATCGCACGGTGTGGGCGAACGCGGATGCGACGGTCTTAAGGCCGTTGACAATCTTGGGTATCTTTGAGGAGCTTGGAATGGTGGCTACATCCCAAGCGGAGAAGCACTAAGTATTTCTGGGACCATGTTGGTCTTAATCTAAGATGAGTTGCATATTGAATATAAGTAACTACGTGCCGCCTGGAAGTGCACCTATTTTCAGGATTTTTATAAGGAAAGGTGTCAATTGCCGAATGTAGGTATAAGGAACGGTACTGATTTTCGGAATTGATGTGAGGAACAGTTGGCGATTTCTGTTAGTCAATAAATTCTTTACCTTTTTGCAAAATTGTTATAAAGTCATGCACACAAAATGAGCAAAAAATTGACCATGTCTTGGAGCGTTGGGCAGCAGAAAAATTTAACGGCTCAAATTTTGTCGCGCGCTAAAAAGTTTCCCAGGTGGCTAAACTGGTAGACACCGAGGGGACATCAATGTCGTGCGCGACATGTCTCCTAGTTTAGCCATGGTTAAGTGTAGGACTATCTAACTACAGAAAATTAGCCCACCATTTGATTTTGAATTAGTTTTTTTCGCAGTTTTACGATAGGTCTGGTACGCCGACATGTAGAGGTCGACATCTGTCAAAGCTAAGTAACAATTTCTGTAATACAGTTAATTTCTAGTACAGCTTATATCAGAATTTTATCCATTTGTGGACATGTTAGGCTATTGTCGGACGAGTAGTTGCTTAGAACAAGTAGCTTGTGAAAGTATTTGTATCTTTGCATATCTGTATATTGTAGATTTCAAGTTTAGATTAGAGTCGTGGCGCCTATATTTATACATTTTACATACGGACTATCAGTGCTTGAGAAAGGCTGATCAGTGCCGGTTGATCGGATATTAAATACGGACTATCAGTGCTTGTGAAAGACTGATCAGTGCCGGTCGGTTGTTATTTCTATTTTAGTGAGGCTGTCTTGAAGAGACGGGCCCAAAGAATCACTTTAGCCTTTGGTATTGTATATTTGATTCGTTGATTTGATGTTCGTTACACCTAGTAACTGTATTGATTAGTTTTCTTGTTGCTATGTTTATTTCATATGTTGTTTAGTTCAGTTCCCAATACGCTTTTGATATTTCATCTGGTAATCGGATTAACATTTATTGTTATCTTGGGAATCATTAGTGAGACATTATTTCCTCTTAAAGATAGTCTTTGTTATAGTATCGGTATTTTTGATATTTGTATACGTAATTACGACCAACCAATCAGAGTAGTTTGTTAAGCGTCTTTTGTTACAACAGTAGTTATAATGAAGCAATTTTGATAGATTTTGGGGGATTCTTGGTTCAATGGCAGGGACACTTGTCACCTCGCCGAACTACGTGCATATCGATATGGCATATAAAACCAGGTAAAGACATATCAAAGTATCTTTCTTGTCACAAATCTTCAAAATGCAATCATAAACAAAGACCGCTCAAGCATCATTTTTCTTTCCGTATTACATTGGTGACAGGAGCGGGATAATGATCATAATATGGATACAAGATGAGGATTATGATCATAATATGGATACAAGATGATCATGATAGCTGTGATGTAAGATTTGATCGTGGAGATGGATTTGATGTTGTTCTGATTGACTAATCTAACGTGGAAATATAGAGTTGAATATGGACAGGACAAACAATCGAAGTAATGTTTTATTTTCTTTAATATCTTGGTGACAATCTACTTTTGTTTATTATGATCATTATGATGCTGGAAACAGATCACGAACCCAAAATTACCTAAAATGCGAAGAAGAGGAAGAAGAGGAGAGACTAAGCGATTAAACTGAATGAAGCTGGATATAAATATATGTGACAAGAACTGACTTAAAGAATCAAAGCAAACACATAAAGAAGATCAATGAATTTCGAGAAGAATGGATCAAGAGGACATGTTGTTTGGATACATTAAACCCATCGTTGTTGAGTATATTCTACTTACTTTTGAGCTCTGATATTGCAATCTACACTTTGTTTTGCTAAAGGCGACGTATACCTTGGTTCTTTCGACTTTAAGGCAACGCATACCCTTGAAGAGCATCTATTTTGATTATTGTGCTACAGAGCATGCATTTTGATCGAGGAGGCGACAAACAACTTATCTATAAGATTAATAGTTTGAATACCCGTAACACTCAAATTAAATGCATTGATTAGAATTATTCTTGGACAAGTATTATCTTTGTTTTAACTGACTTTAAAATCGAGGACGATTTTATTTTTTTTTTGGATGGGGAGGTATGTAATACAGTTAATTTCTAGTACAGCTTATATCAGAATTTTATCCATTTGTGGACATGTTAGGCTATTGTCGGACGAGTAGTTGCTTAGAACAAGTAGCTTGTGAAAGTATTTGTATCTTTGCATATCTGTATATTGTAGATTTCAAGTTTAGATTAGAGTCGTGGCGCCTATATTTATACATTTTACATACGGACTATCAGTGCTTGAGAAAGGCTGATCAGTGCCGGTTGATCGGATATTAAATACGGACTATCAGTGCTTGTGAAAGACTGATCAGTGCCGGTCGGTTGTTATTTCTATTTTAGTGAGGCTGTCTTGAAGAGACGGGCCCAAAGAATCACTTTAGCCTTTGGTATTGTATATTTGATTCGTTGATTTGATGTTCGTTACACCTAGTAACTGTATTGATTAGTTTTCTTGTTGCTATGTTTATTTCATATGTTGTTTAGTTCAGTTCCCAATACGCTTTTGATATTTCATCTGGTAATCGGATTAACATTTATTGTTATCTTGGGAATCATTAGTGAGACATTATTTCCTCTTAAAGATAGTCTTTGTTATAGTATCGGTATTTTTGATATTTGTATACGTAATTACGACCAACCAATCAGAGTAGTTTGTTAAGCGTCTTTTGTTACAACAGTAGTTATAATGAAGCAATTTTGATAGATTTTGGGGGGATTCTTGGTTCAATGGCAGGGACACTTGTCACCTCGCCGAACTACGTGCATATCGATATGGCATATAAAACCAGGTAAAGACATATCAAAGTATCTTTCTTGTCACAAATCTTCAAAATGCAATCATAAACAAAGACCGCTCAAGCATCATTTTTCTTTCTTTCCGTTTTACATTAAGAAATCTGCTCCATAACATGCACCGTAGGTGCAAAGTTACACTGTCCAAGCGCAATATTATTTATTTTATGACCGTGCAAGGTTCCAGATTCTAAGTGCTTAGTGCTTGGAACGTGAAACTTTTCACCCCGAGACTGGTCGTCTTAGTCTTTATAAACTCCCAAACTTTGAACGCTATAAAATCAACAATACAAGCGCTTTGATTTTGAAGTGAAACTTTGCACCTAAAAAATTTTGGTTGCTTAATACGGATTCCTTATCAAACACTCTATATCTTGAAATTTTGAAACATTTCCATAATCGTGGCCTTTCGTCGAAAAGGTCAATAGAGATGACGCAAATTGAAGATAAGTCTATTATTTGGGTTACCCCAAGTTTGCCAGTTGGGCTCCTGACTACGTATTTCCTCGTTGTCGGCTAATTAGCTTTGAACAGATAGCTTATCGCTTCCAGTATAGCTACGGTCCACAGGGAGGAATTGACAACCCCAAGGCTACCGTTAATGAAAACCCGATCTCTCTACAGAGAAATTGATTATCGATAATTCAGACGAATAAAAAAACTCGCGGACTGACCTGTGAAAGTCCGGAAAAACAATATCTAACGATCTCAACTGATAATATATGCCAGAACTGTGGCTAATATTTTATTTTGAAAGATTTGTAAAACACAGTGGTGCTGCAGAGGCGCGGGGATTGGCACGAAGCTGTGCTGTACCGTTGAATGTTGGAGTTCTCACGAATTTCACAGCGAAAATTCAGATTTGTTATAGAAACTCTTTAGCAATGATCGTTTCAGGGCAAAGTCTGGAATTGTGTTTTTTATAAGAATTGAGACATTAAACTTTTTTATTGTTCTTTATCGTCGTGCGTCATACGAACGAAGGACTTTTTATATTTTGACTATCGAAAGAAAGACGGAGAAGAGAAATACAACGGATGGAATTTTCTGGCAAATATATCGAAGGTGGGTACCTATATTATTGAGCCTATTTCTTTTCTGATTGGAGAAGTTGTTTTTTTTCTTTTGAAGTAGAATCTCTTCGTAGGAAAGCTCTTTAAAACTTATGAGCTCTTATAAAAGCGCAGATCCCTTGTTCTTTAAAATGACAAGGTTGTACACGTTTTTTTATACGAACACTGAAATTGAAGAAAGCCATGCAATGTTCTTAATATTTCCGATTTGAAGGCTCAAAATGGACTTAAAATGTTCTTAATTTTCTTTCTTTTTAAAAAGCTGTTGTTTTTCAAATTAGGTGATAGTTGCTACGAAAAGGGACGCACATGTAAAAATTTCACATATAGTCCCTAGATTGATATTTCACCTGTTTCCTAGGGTGGAGAACAGGACAGCGCCACGAGAAAGTAAATTCTAATTCTTTTCTAGCTTCACAAAGCCTTGTAATGTTCTTAGGATGTTCATAACTTTTCAGCCTCTGAAGCCTTATGTTCTTATATACTGTTCTTATAAAAAAAACGCCTGAAGGCTTGAAGATTTGGTGATATTTTGCCTCCTTTTAGCCATCACTCCTTTTAGTGCTGAAAGTTTCTTTCGAGTTTCTTAACATATCTATACCTACAGTACGTTTATCTCGATGACATTTTTAACCTATTTATCGATCGTAGCGTGGTCAATGATTTTTATAAGAAACTCTTTATAGAAACCCATACTCTCTAATGGCCAACAATTTGAAGAAGAAGCACAGAGGCTCGACGACAGCCTTGATCCCAGGCCTTTACATTAGACGCAGGCAAATGCGCCCAATAGACTCATTATATAAGCCCATAGTCATAGGAACCTTAACAGCAACAACCACTTACATGAAAAAATTGAATTGGATGGCCTAATGCTCAGAATGGCCTAAGTAGAGTAGTTCTTCTTCGGCAACCTATCTACTTATATTAGAGATTCGCCTAAGCGAAAACTACGACTGATAGAAAACGTTCAACGAAGATCTCTTATACTAAAACGCGCTTGCAAGTCTATTGTCTTTTTTGTCAGAGCGAGTACGCTTTTCTAGAGGGTCCCTGGGCTGCGCACTTAGCCCAGAAGCAAGGGCAAACTGTTGAAGGCGTGCCATCGCTTGGTTTTTTCACCCTAGCTACCAGAATCTCGCCGAAAAGTGGGGAACAACCCTTCTTCCATTGTTTTTGCTATTGTTTTCAACACAATAAACAATAGGGTCACATGGACGATTTTTACCAGAAAAGTCGTTACCTGGAAGAGCGGATGCTTAGATCTATGATTTGGTCGTTAATTACATGTTCTCGGACAGATAATGAGGTCATTAGTTACAGTAATGCCATTCGTTGCATAATTATAACTGCTCTGCATTGTACTAATTCGTAATGACGGCCATTTCAGGATAACACAAAAGGATTTCAAGATTTCAAATTCTCGATTCCAACGAAGGATGAACGAAGATGTTTTTGATCAGAACATTTCAAATGTATTCATTACATCTCAGGGGTAATGTGGAGGATGTTCAGTAATGTTGTGGGTTATCTTTAATGTGGTAGTAATATGAAGGGTGTTCAATAATGTGGAGGGGTGTCTTTCAGAAGTTTAAAGGATGCGAAGTAATCTGGAGGACTGTCTTTCAGTAATGTGAAGAGTGCGATGTAATGTGGAGGGCTTCGTTCGGTAATGAGGAGGGTTTTCAGTAATGTGGAGGACTATCCTTCAGTAATATGAAGGGTGTGAAGTAATGTAGAGGACTAGCTTCAAGTAATGTGAAGGGTGCGAAGTAATGTGGAGGTCTATTTTTCAGTTATGTGAAGGGTACACAGTAATGTGGAAGGCTATCGTTCTGTAATCGGGATGGTGTGCAGTAATGTGGAGGATGTTCAGTAATGTTGAGGACTATATTGCAGTAATGTGGTGGATGCGGAGAAATATGGAGGGTTGAGCTATCTTTCAGTTATGTGAAGCGTGTTCAATAATGTGGAGGGGTGTCTTTCAGAAGTTTAAAGAATGCGAAGTAATTTGGAGGACTGTCTTTCAGTAATGTAAAGAGTGCGATGTAATGTGGAGGGCTTCGTTCGGTAATGAGGAGGGTTTTCAGTAATGTGGAGGACTATCCTTCAGTAATATGAAGGGTGTGAAGTAATGTAGAGGACTATCTTCAAGTAATGTGAAGGGTGCGAAGTAATGTGGAGGACTATCTTCAGGTAATGTGAAGGGTACACAGTGATGTGGACGGCTATCTTGAAGTAACGTGGAAGGCTATTTTCAGTAGCGTGGAGGGATATCACGAGAAATGTGAAGGGTGTCCGAGATTGCGGAGGAATGTCTTTCAGAAATGTGGAGAGTGAGCAGTAATGTAGAAGGCTATCTTGTAGTTATGCGGAGGGCTATTTTTCAGTAATTTTGAGGATGTTCGGTAATGATGAGGCCTAATTTTCATCAATGCAGGGCCGTCGGAAGCGGGGGGCTGCCCCAATAATTTTGAAAACAATGGTATGACGTCATAAAATCATTACGCCATCTACTACTTTTTGTTGTTCACCCCCCAATCCGAGATTCCTTCCGACGGTCTTGTAATGTGAGGGTCCGAAGTAATGCGGGGGGCTATCTTTCAGTAATGTGGAGGGCTATCTTAAATTAATGTGGAGGGTGCACAATAATGTGGAGGGCTTTCTTGCGATAATGTAGTGGAGGCGATGTAATGTGGAGGGTCTTCTTGAAGTAACGTAGGAGGAATATCTTGAAGGCTATCATCAGTAACGTGGTGGGCTATGTTGCGGTAATGTGGTGGATGCGGAGTAATGTGAAGGGCTTGGCTCTCTTTCAGTAATGTGAAGGGTCCAAGGTAATGGGGAGGGCTATTGTTCAGTAATGTAGAGGGCTATCATCAGTAATGTGGAGGATGCGGAGTAATGTGGAGGGCTATCTTGCAGTAATGTGGAGGATGTTCACTAATGTCGAGGGCTATAATGTAATAGATGTAGTAGATACGGGGTAATATGGAGAACTATCTTGAAGAAACGTAGAAGGCTATCATCAGTAATGTGGAGGGTGCGGAGTAATGTAGAGGGATATCTTGAAGAAATGTGGTAGGCTATCATCAGGGATCATCAGTGACGTGAAGGGCTATCTTGGAGCATTGTTCAGGAGGGATGTTCAGTAATGTGGAGAGCTATCTTGCAGTAATGTGGTGGATCATGCGGAGCAGTGTGGAGGGCAGGGGTATCTATGAGTAATGTTGTTCATGCAGAGTCATATGAAGGGCTATCAATAGTAACATTGAGCCTTTAGGGAATCGGAATGTGGAGGGTGCGGAGTAATGCGGAGGGACCGGATCAGGGCCGTCGAGAGGCAGAGCGGGCCCTGGGGTTATGTAATCGTACAGGGCCTTCAGGAGGTTTTAGCGTGAAGTATTAAGAGAATATTCAATTTTTGCGGGCCCCCTCACAGCCCGGGCACCGGACCTCTGACCCCGCTGGACCCCCTTCTCGACGGTACTGGACCGGATGGTCAAGAAGAGCTCTCGTGGCTGCCTATTCTATTTACTGAACATCCTTAACATTACAGCGAGAATCCCTCCGCATTACTATTGAAGATATTTCTCAACATAACTGATCATCGTCCACATCCACATTACGAGTGGTTTTTTTGTCTGAATTCAACAATCCAGGCTTTTCTCTGCAAATTATTTCCATTTCATTTGAAAGTTATTAACATGCTTAATATTCAAATGAAACTAAATATGTAGAATGGCTTCTTTATAAATGATTCATTGGAAGGCGGAAGTTCCAAGTGAACCGCGGAGCGAAAAAGCCCGCGCGGAAGCGCGCGCAGCGCGCTTCCGGGCAAGGGCTAGTGATCTTGCTAAAACATAATCTTGGATCACAGTTTCCGTTGTCATTATTTCCATTCCTTCTTAAAAACGGATTTAAATTAAAGCTAGTTTAACGCCCTTCGCACAACGCTTGACGGAAATCCCCTCATTTGGATTTGCGCAAAATTATCTTGTGTTCATATCTATAAAGGAAAACGGGACTTAATAAGGATCAGGATTAGGGGAAAAGGATCTCCAAAAGGGCCCGGTACTTTATTGCTCAAAATACGAGACGTGCCACTGCCAACATGCAAATGTCTCCCTTTTATTGTTAAGACTACTGTATGTGCAGTTAAAATTAAGGAACTATTAAGGAACTTTTTTAACTACAATAGCCTCAAAAGAGGTCCAAAAATAAGGAACTTTTAGAACTAGGCCTTGAGGTAGGTTCCTTATAAAAAAAAGCGTGTAGGCCGAAATGGCCCTTAATCTACTTTAAAATTCAACAAATTTGTCAAAAATTTAACAATAAAATTTTCATTAACAGAATTAATATTTATAAATGAACAGAATAGAAAGACAAGCATTTTTTTACCCGTTTGCGGCAATATTTCAAATATGGAGCGCAACTCTTGATATGGCGAAAAACGCATGCACAAGACGCATTTAACCGATTTTTGCATCATTTAGTCAACCTTACTCCTACCGGGCTTTTTTTTATCTTTAATACCCGGGGGTGTGTTTCTTTTATACTATTCATGTATTGAGAGCACTTTGGCGACTGATTTCGGGTTGAAATAGAGTCTTTTAAACGCGTTCATTGCTTCAAAAATTATAGCCGCTCCGCTTCGCGCGGGAAAAACAGCCTAAGCCTATTGTAGACTCATCTTAAAACCGTCTTAAATGCACATACATTTAGTTTAGCAGCATCTGCTGTCTTGTGAAGAGAAGCGGTTTGTCTGTCGGCCTGCGCTGCTTTGTAATCGAGTTCATTGGTCCAAAATATCTTTTCAATATGAAAAACAAACTTTTCTATTTAAACCAAGTTAATAATTACTCTTTGGACAAATAAGAAATATTCCTGGACAAAGCGGTTTACGCATTTCTTGAGGCATAATCTTAAAATCAAAGACCTCGGCAAACATTTCACCTTTAAACAGAAATGACATTGAGCTTTGCGCAAACCTTAGGCCCAATGCCAAATTCGCCATCTTGCAAAGTTTTGTTCGATGTGGATTATTCTCAGCAAATTTTGAAGAAACTTTGAAGGGAATTATTTGTTCAGCTCATCCTTTGTCTGATAAAAATTCAATTAGACGGAATTTAACATGTTTCATTGTTTCTAAGAAGATAATAGTAAAAACAAAAAGATCTTTTGGTGCGGTCAGGACACATGTGATAATTCTGATTTATTTATGTTTATCCGTTTCAGAGAGCAGACGGTTTGAGAGTGACATCTCGCGAAATTTGACTTATTCACAAGAGAAACTCGTGGTCCTTGTACAGCAAAGATTTTAGATCTCAATAGTGGTGTATTGAGGCTTTAGAGTTTGAGAGCAAAATATCGCGAAATTCGAACATACACAAGAAGCACTCGGAGTTGATCTACAGCAAATATTTTGGATCAATATAGAGGAGTATTCAGATTTCAGCCGGCAGAGAGTTTGAGAGCGAAATTTCGCGAAATACGTCTACTAAGGCATTATTCATGCAGCAAAGTTTCTTGATCTTTAAAGTGGAGATTTAAAACTTGTTTGCTTGGGTATTGTCAACGCTCATAGCTTTGGGAATCTATAAATTATGGTACAACTTTCGGAGCGCAACAAACCACATGCAAAAACCAGAAAGACAAAGGCGAGATTAAACCACGAAAGCAATATGGAGTTTGCCGGCTTGTTGAAAAAGAACAACATTTTCAGTAGGATAAAGCGCCGCTTTTCTCAATCAGAACAAGACATATCGACGCTAAACCTCGAAGAATCGACCTGGAATCCTCACAGAAATCCAAAAACAATTTCTAGTATTGATGACAGTATAGTCGACTGTAAAATGATAACAAATAAGGCTCTGTCACACAGGGAAATCGATGATTTCAAAGCAGTCGAGGCCTACAAATACGGCCCGCCTGAATATTCGAACAAAAATAAGACTAAAAATCCCTCGCAGTTTTTCAACCACAAATACAAAGCACAGCGAAACAGTGCTGTTTTGAAATCCGCTGAGCAATTTGAAATAGAGCGACAGATAAGAAGAGAGCAGGTCCACAATCATTATGTCGATTTGGAAAGTCTGAAGAGGGGAGTCGACATTGAAAGTTTGAAGACAAGAACGGGATCTGATATTCCAAAAATGGATGGTGTTTTGGATTTAAAAAATGTTGATTTCAACAAGAATAAATTTACGATTTGTGTTTCTTCTGATAAAAAAACGTGTTCGGAATCGTGGACGAGTTCTAGCGACGCAGAACAACCGAAGTACGACAATTCAGCTGCGGAATTCGACGAGTCGGGTTTTGACAATAAAGGAAAAAATGGTCTTTCTGAAAAAACGGTTGAAAATGGAGATTTGGCAAGGAAATATGAAGATGCAAGATGCATTAGCAACATAGAAGAAAATGTCCTAAAAAGTGACACAATTGTGGAAAAATCGATGGAAAATTCTGGCGATAGGAACGATTTAGAAGTACAAAGAAGTTTAAGAAACGAGTTTAAATCAGACATTGAGCAACAAACTAGTGGTAAAGTTATCGAAAATGCTCAGAAAACCGACAAAGAAGGCCAATTATTGGAACCCGTCGATGCGGCCAATTTGCCACAAAATGTTGCGGATAATGGGGTAAAGTCAAGAACGAAAGCTAGTGGAGACAATTCAAAGACAAGTTGCAAAATTGACGACAATCGCGATGGAGGAGAGGTTTGGTCAGTGAGGGACAAAACAGCAAAATCTTGTGAGAATCTCGCGCCGAATAGTTCGTGTTTTGAAAGCAGAGATGCGATTAGCAAGAACTCGCTGCGCGCTCGACGATTATCGGCGCCATCGTTAATGCAAATTGAGCCAGAAGAACAAGCTACTTTAGACAAGCTGTTTAAGAAAGGAAGCAAAGAACGGTCAAATTCACTGAAAAGTGCGTTAAAACGACGCTCAGTATCGGACACGAATGGGTCTTCGCTGAGAGTTAGGTTTGACTTGAGAGAGACCGCTTCTACTGATGGAATTAACGCAAAGACGACAGAAGAGCAAGATAGGTCGATCAGCGCGACAAATTTTACCGCTGTAAAGAATAGCGCGATAAACGCACCTACGAAGCGATGGAAATATGTGATGAGGAAATTTAAAATTAACAAGCCTTTGGACGATTTTGGATCTTATGGCGATAAAGTGGAGAAACAGGTTAACGGAGACAGCGATAAAGTTGATTCCAGGAGACAGAGGAAGATATCTGGAGGGTCAATGTCTTTTGAATTTGCTACTAATGAGCTTGGTGCATACGAATCACGTGAGCACAAGAGGAAAGACGGGGCACACGACAATGATGGAAAATGCGATCAAGCTATCAAAAACCAAGATCTTCAAAAAATAAAGTAAGTTTATATCAATTCTGATAACATTTCATTCTGTTTTTGTGCGAAGATAGAAATGGCGCGAATTTCTTTGCAATGCATTATGGTACAGTGGCAGCTCTGGGACGGGAAGACATTTTATTTTTTTCAAATGGGTTCACTTTTGCTAAAGAGTTATATTTCTCGTATTCTGTTTTGAAAAACTGTTCTTGAGAAATTGAATTTTCCCCGCGCAAAACATCCTCGTTCTTTCAACCGCCAGCTTGTTCGTTCACAAGGTCAGTGCGTAAATGTGACTGTCAGAAGGTAATTTTGTGAAAAAGTCCCATGGGAGCCATCAGCTTGTAGCGCTATTTAACTCATTTTCAGATATTTCTTCTCTGTAACTACTAATTTATTTATTAACGAGCAGCTGCCTTCCATCACTACAAGCGTGAATATTTTTATAATTCGCTGATAAGAAACTACACTACTCGTAGAATTCGAGAACTTAATCGTGAAAATAGCTACTTTCACGAAACGTTTTACTCTGTGAAGGCCGCTTCCCATACTAGCGTTTTTGAGCGAGGCCGGGCGGAATTTCATTTTTCGAAAAGGACGAGATTTCTATTAAAACAAAAGGATTTCCGCAGAATTTCAATAAAAACAATAGATTTCCAGCAAAGGTGTAGGAGATTTCCAGGTAGCAGGGCAAAGTCGCAGGGCAAAGTCGGTCACGCGCGAAAAACAAAAACGGTGAAGGATCGTCAGTCGCTTGACAATGCGCTCAAAACTGTGTGTGCAATTGCATAGAGGTAGCTATATAGACTCACTAGGTAAAATCGTAGATTTGCTCCCAGCCCTCCCCCACGCAACACAGCCCACTCTTACTTCCATCAACAACAGCAACAACTACTTTTTTATTTTATTTTTTTTTAATGAATTGAATTGAGGTGAAGGCAGTGAAAACTACGACTCATGTAGTAAATCTTAAGGTTGTAGTCAAGATGCTGTATGCTCAAATCTGGAATGTTTTAAAAGAGCTTTATCCTTGTATTAGACAAATTTGCAGTAGGTACGCCGAGGGATCAGCATTCAACTTTGTTGCACGTTTCTTATATTAGGGTGATCATTGAGGGGGGGGGGGCAAAAAACCGCAAAACCGCAATTTTTTAGCCAAAAACCATACATGTTTTTCCTTAAAACCGTAAAACCGTCATGCAATATGACCTCTTCTATACAAAAATCGTTGAAAATAGATACACTTACAAATGGTACGTCATAAGCATTGGCATACCGACGTTTTAGGGCCAAAGTGTACGGCTTGCTAGAGAAATTAGTTTTTAGACCAAGCCCGTCATTTGATTCAGAATTGGTTTCTTTAGCAGTCTTTATGTTAAGTCCTCATAGCAATGCTAAAATACAACATTAATCACAATTTTCTTGCTGGTTTGTCTGCGGAATTCGCGAATTAGCTGTAGCAGCTTCCAGAACGATGCAAAACTTTGCCGTTTTAATGAGAACGTGATAACAACCAAGATGACATTATCGCTAGAACATCGAATATCAAGGCGCGGGAAAATAACTAGTGTCCAGGTTATTTTTCAGTTGTCTGCTCACGACACATTCTTTACTTTGCAAAACCGAGGGGCTTTTCACTCTTCAAAAAGGCATACGAGTTTTAAACTAACACAAAAAGATTTCGAAGGGATTTTCTTAATAACAATAGGTTTTCCAGCAAAGATGTACGATATTTTGAAGGAGTGAATCGCCCCTTGTGCTAAACAGCCTAATTTCATACAAATGTAAAGAATAGCTCTTTTCTGCACTGGTTCTGGATTATTTATCAACCAGAGATACTCCAAATAAAAGACAAACTTGAATGTTTCCACGTACAACTTCTCAATTCTACATAACTCTAGAGAACCTTCGAAAATCTAAAGACTAATGACTAATGTTAAAGGTATAAGCATATTACAACAAGGAAATAAGACATACAAAATAACCAATCACAAAATTGAACAGAAAGAACTTGAACCAATCAGATTCTTACAACAATATTATGCTAATTCCTTGACGCTAATACATGTTTCACCGATTAATCAGATTCCTGTTTCGTATTCAGATCGAGGTTCTTACGCACATAAGTTAAATACAAGTAACAAACAAGAATGAGTAATAGAAAAGTCAACAAGAATAATAGTAATGCTGCTGCGCGTGTGGGGTTTTCCCGACATTCCCCCCTCCTTGACCATGTTAAGGGTCAAGCATTAACCTAGCTTTCCAGCGCGCATCCACTGCAGCTGCACGAGGTTTGTGACACCGTGTCCCACTGTCACTCCTCCCAATCTCTACATCCTCTTTAGTGCTTCCAACTTTCTCACCTTGACACTCATTCCTTTCCTCCACATTAACAGGGGCATTTGTCGTGATTTCTAGAGGGTAAAGTTTCTGCAAAGGCCTATTTAGGTATTCTGGCTTACCTTTACCAACCTTGCGAACAGTTGCCCCTCTTACAGTACCATCCTTTCCATGAATCAAGTCCTCAATGATAGCAGGTTTCCACTGACCACGCTTCACGTTGTCTTCTTTAAGTAGAACCACACTACCCCTCTCTATTTTGACTCCAGCGCTACCTGTCAGCTTGTGGAACTCTCTTAAGTCCGTCAGATATTCCTTTCGCCACCTGTTCCAGAAATGAGAAAGTTTCAAAGTTAGATATAAAAATCTCTTAGACAACTTATTTCTTATATCCTCAGATTCAATATTTGAGTCTACATTCTGTGACAAAGTAGACTGTCTGTAACCATAAAGCAGGTGCGATGGTGTTAAAGCTTCACCAAGCTCATCGTAGAGATAAGTTAAGGGTCTAGTATTAAGAGTGCTCTCCACTTCAGTTAAGACTGTGCTAAGTTCATCTTGTGAGAGCCTAGCATTTCCCAATACCTTCTTTAGACACTGCTTAACACACCCAATCATCCGTTCGAAATAACCTCCCCACCATGGTGCCAAGGGAAGGTTAAATTTCCATATAATTCTGCGGTGTTCAAAAAACTCTTTAGCAGTCTGATCTGTAACCAGTTCTCTCAACAACTTGTCTGCTGCCTTAAAGGTCTTGGCATTATCAGAGTTGATAAGCCTTGGAGTGCCTCTCCTAGAACAGAATCTTCTAAAGCAGTTTAGAAATGTAGAGGTGTCCAATCTTTCTACAAGTTCTAAATGTACCGCCCTGGTAACACAACAAGTGAACATTGCTATATATACTTTTTTCATCTCACCAGTCCCATCTTTGACATACAAAGGACCGGCGAAGTCTATTCCCGTGTTACTGAAAGGAACAGATTCAGTCACTCTAAAGCCAGGTAATTGTGCTACAGGGGTGTTTTGTAGGGTTTCCTTCCAACCTTCTACATATCTGACACTTGCCTATCACCTTCTTTACCTGTTGTCTGCCTTGCGGCACCCAGAACCTTGCTCTCAGCTCAGCCAATGTTGACCGAAGCTTATTATGCTGTACTCTTCTGTGGCAATCTTCAATAACAAGAACAGTTAAAGGATGGTCCTTAGGGAGAAGTATCGAATTTACTCCTGAATTCTAAGTCTGAATTTCCTAATCTCCCTTGCACACAAGAACATCATTTTCACTCTCCACACCTAACTGCACTCCAAACTTCCTGAAATCCTTGCTCTGTTTTAAAGACTGCTGAGCATCAATAATCCAAAGGTGTTCTGCTGACTCGATTTCCTCTATTCTAAGACCTTCTAAGTTTGCTGCTTGTCCTAACCTCTTGCTTTTAGATTAGAAATGAACCTTAAGACATATGCTGTCACTCTCAACAGTCTAGTTGCTTTCCCATATCGTCCAATGTTGATGATATTGCTCAATCTTCCATCTTCTTTGTCTGAAGCAACTAGAACAACAGCATTCTTCCTCCTTTCTGTCTCAACATCCAATGAGTCCTGCAGGGCAAAAATATTGGCCAGGCATCCTCCCCTTTACCAGCCACTCTGGGCCTTCCCACCATAATTTGCTGTCTCTCAAGTGACTGGCAGAGACCCCCCTGGAACCCAAATCTGCTGGATTCTCAATACCAGCAACATGACCCCAATTCTCCTTCTCTGTCAACTGCAGAATTTCATTGACTCGGTGCTGCACAAATTGTTTCCACTCTCCTTGATTGTTTATCCAAAAGAGAGCGGTCTTACTGTCCAGCCAGTACCGCACCTTGTCAACCTTGACATTTGTTCCAAGTGCCTCTATCACATTGCTCATTAAAGTTGACAGAACTCTAGCTGACATAAGTTCTAGCCGAGGAATGGTTAACTGCTTAAGCGGAGCAACTCTGGTCTTTGCAGTCAATAGCTTAGCGTAGGTTCCCTGGGTAGATTCACAGACTAAATATATCATAGCACAGTAAGCCTTCTTACTGGCATCAGCAAATCCATGGAGTTGAAAACTCAGCACCTTACCCATATTCCCGTCCTGCACACACCTAGGAATAGAGATTGTGTTTGTTTCTCTCAAATCTTTCAACCACATTTCCCACTTGGCACAGAATTCCTCTGGAAGTGGATCGTCCCATGCTAACTTAAGTTGGCACACCTCCTGAAAGATAATCTTGGCTACAACAGCTACCGGGCTAACCAATCCATGAGGGTCAAACAAGGAAGCAAGAATGCTCAATATCCCCCGTTTAGTAGCCTGTGGCGCTTTACCTTCTTCACTTCCAACTTTGCCTAGGTTGAACTCCAATAGATCTCTCTCATTGTCCCAGGTGATGCCTAATACTTTGGGTTTTGCCTCCTTGCTATCAAGCCCCCCAAGAGATTCCTTTGCATATGAGGCATCTGCCCTATTCTGATTAACATTCTCTTTCACCCCTTCTCTCTGTGCTACTTCCTTCTCTAGCTCTCTATTGTTTGTCTTCCATTTACGAAGGGTAAATCCTCCTTCTCTCATCCGTTGCTTAGCTTTCTCATATAATTCTAAGGCTCCGTCAGTATCTGGACAACTTGTTACCAAGTCATCAACAAAGAATCCCCCTATCAACTGACTCACAAACTCAGGGTCTTCTCCTTCATACTTTCTAATATGATGCCTTAGTACACAATTAAGCAAGAAAGGGGAAGAGTTGCAACCAAAGACCACCCTATTAAACCTATAGATGATTACTTCCGGCTCTTTTGCATGTATGTCCTTAAGCCACAGAAACCTAAGGCTATCCCTATCCTGCTTATGTATCTCTATGTTTAGGAAGGCCTTCTCGATGTCCCCCACAAGTGCAACAGGGTTGATCCTAAACCTTAGCAGAACATCGAATATCAATGGGGTGAGAGAAGGGCCCACATGGAGACAACTGTTTAGGGATACACCTGATTTCCTTTCCTTACAAGATGCGTCGTACACAACTCGAACCTTCGTTGTCTCTGCGTTCTCCCTTACAACTGCCCTATGAGGTAGGTAATGAACCTTATCTGCAGATTCCAATTCAGTGACCTGTTCAATAATACCTTCCTTGGCTTGCTGAGTAATGACCTCATTATACTTCTCAAAAATTTCTGGGCTCTGTTGCAGTCTCCTTACTTGGCTCTTCAGCCTCTGCAATGACACATTATAATTGGAGGGCAAAGGTTTATGACCTAGCTTCCAAGGGAGTCCTACAGAGTACCTTTCCCCTGAAAAAGAAACATTATCCAGAACACTTTCATAAACGTTGTCCTCTTCACGTATACCCAGGCTATCTAAGTCCCACAATTTATTTAACTTAGTTTCTATCTCCTGCTTCTCAGTTTTGTAAAACTGAGTTGAGAATCAATACAAAATTGATATTACAATCAGAATAACCAGGTTTCTCACCTTGCAATGGTCCAGATAGCACCCAGCCCAGGCTTGTCTTCACTGCAACTGGCTCTTGAGGCCCCCTCAGTATCGTTTCCTCCTCTTGGAAAGACCAGAACCAATCAGAACCTATGAGACAATCTATATCCAAGGTTTCATTATCACTGCAAACATCAGAAAACCAAATATTCTTTAAATGCATGTAATTTTTCTTAAGAACTTCAATGTGAACATTTTGGATAGCAGAGATATCTTCCACGACAAAGGCCTCTATTTTAACATTCTTCCTTCCATTTAGGGACCCTAGGGACAACTCCACAATATCTCTCATAGCATTGTCTGCTTCACTGCTCCCAAATACCTTGATTCCAAGATGTTCACTCCTCACTGGCCTCAATCCTAATTTGCTAACAGCCTTGGCCGTGATGAAAGATCTGTGGCTGCCTGTATCTAATAATACTCTCACCTTCCACTCTCGGTTGCCATTCACCATGGCTAAGGCTGTTTGCAGGGCCACTCTCCCATCTGTACCAGTGCTACCTACCCATGCAGTTGCATTAGGATCAAGAGAAGGTGCAGGTGCGCCAGGCTTAGGCTGCGTTTCCTTAGGAGGGGCTAGGCCAGGGCAAATTGCGCAGTGATGATTTCCCCTTCTACATAGCTTGCAATCTACTTTAGATCTACATTTGAAGGACCTATGGCCATTTCTTAAGCAACTAAAGCATCTAGCTTGTTTAATTAGAATACTCTTACGCTCATCAATGTCCTGGATCTTCTGACATTCCTCTGAGACATGCTCTTGTTCTTGACAAAACACACAACTCTTCTTTGTTTCTTTCCCAGTGTTAGTCACCAAAGCCGAAGCCGTAGCAGGTTTGCCTTGCTGTCTAGGCCGATACTGTTGCTGCTGATGGTCAGATCTCCTTCCCTGCTGCTGATTTTGACTCTGGAGGATAGGAAAATGCCCTTCCAACACATCGACCTCCTTCTCCAGTGCCGCCAACATGTCATCCAAATTCCACTCGAGATGATTCACACCAAAACGTATCATGTTGTTTCGCAAATTCTCCGGGATTTTCCCCATCAGCACAGGCACAACAACACTCGAATAAGTTTCCTTCTTGATTCCCTGTGATTCCATGGCACGAAACTTCGTCTCAATTTGATCGTAAAGTGTTCTAAGCCTTTGAGCCGATTTTTCATTGTAGACAGGGGGTAAGTTGATAAGATCATTTATGTGGGCTCTTTGAATAACCCCCGGTTTGGCGTATCGTTTCTCAAGCTGCTGAATGGCTGACTCATAATTAGCATCCGTGAGCGGAAACCCTGAGACGACACTCCTTGCGGGCTCTTCTAAGTAACTACGCAGGTATTTGAATTTATCAACCTGTGCAAGTTGTTCATCATCGTGAACCGCGCTTCGGAAGCCGTCCCAGAACTCCTGCCACTCTGTTATTTTCCCCGAGAATTTTTTCAGCTCCAGTTTAGGCAGTTTAACCCTGCGTCTGTCCTTCTGCCCTGAAGAGTTTGAGTTCAAGGAGACGTTGGTTAAATTGGAATTTAAACTTTCAAGAGAATTACTCCTCCTTACCGATTCTGCCTCTGCTTCAAAGTTATCTGCCTGTTCCGACTGTGAAACTCGTCGATTTCCAGATGAAACCACTGACCTTGTGTCCATCTTCTCTCCCAAGGCACTTTCTAAGGCGACCAGGCCGTATGTGACTCTTTCCATGATTTCGCTTGCTTCGTCGGCTTCTTTATCACAAGCTTCTTCGTTCGCTAATTCAGCCATCATCGCCAAGATATCTTTATCTAACACTTTAAGAATATCGGATTTTTCCCTCAAGCTGATCTGGTACTGTTTTAGCCTTAACTCATCCGCATCCTCTTGTTTTAGGATATCCTCAACTTTGTTTAGCAACTTCGTCGTGGCTCCTCTTTGAGACTTTCGCTCCTTTTTTATCTTCTCCAAGTTTTCCATCTTTATATATCCCTAGTTTACTCAATCCGGTTCGGTCGGTGGACCATATGTAAAGAATAGCTCTTTTCTGCACTGGTTCTGGATTATTTATCAACCAGAGATACTCCAAATAAAAGACAAACTTGAATATTTCCACGTACAAATTCTCAATTCAACATAACTCTAGAGAACCTTCGAAAATCTAAAGACTAATGACTAATGTTAAAGGTATAAGCATGTTACAACAAGGAAATACGACATACAAAATAACCAATCACAAAACTGAACAGAAAGGACTTGAACCAATCAGATTCTTACAACAATATTATGCTAATTCCTTGACGCTAATACATGTTTCACCGATTAATCAGATTCCTGTTTCGTATTCAGATCGAGGTTCTTACGCACATAAGTTAAATACAAGTAACAAACAAGAATGAGTAATAGAAAAGTCAACAAGAATAATAGTAATGCTGCTGCGCGTGTGGGGTTTTCCCGACAACGATAGGCTTTTGGTTTGTACGGCACTGCACGCATGGATCTGCTCTTTTTGGGAGCGGGACAGTATCTTTTGGGTACGCTAAAAAGTGGCGTATGAATCCGTTTCATATCTGTCCCATGCAAGCGAAAAGAAATCGTACTACCTAGAATCTTATTTGAAGGGTACGGATCTTTAGATCTGTTTCTTTTTTTCTCTTGTAAACGGGGTCTAGCGTCTTAAAAAGGGTATAAAGTTTGGAATACCTTTTAGCAACATTGGAGTAGTAGAGGTGGTGTGGCAACTTATAATAATAATAATATAAGTAGATAAGGGAGCGAAGGCCATGTGGCCTATACAGCCCTGGGTTACTAAAATTTACTTAAATTCAAATCTAACTTCTCACAATCGGATTTGAATCTCGTCGGGACGAGACCACTTTCCACAAGCCTACATTAAACTCAGCTGTCCATCTTTCCGAGGTCCGTAAATGAGAACCCCGGGTATGTGTTCTATAATATCAGTCTAGGGGCACAAGCTGCAGGTTCGCATCAGCTTCTGAGCTTCATAGCTGCCAATAACCCGAACCTGTCACTGTGTCACAAAGTAAATATGCTTGCTTGCTTGCCTACGCATAAAAAACGGGCATGTTTTGAAGAAAAAGGAACTGCCTGCTGTTTTCAGTTTCAGTTCAACTTAGCTCCGCTATGAAGAAGCTTTGCTTTGCAAGGCATCTCGATAATATTAGTATTATAACAGTTTAACTGCTAAAAAT
Organism: Chrysaora quinquecirrha; assembly: GCA_014526335.1. NCBI lineage: Eukaryota > Metazoa > Cnidaria > Scyphozoa > Semaeostomeae > Pelagiidae > Chrysaora > Chrysaora quinquecirrha. Next base: position 245,370 of record JACTAT010000160.1, on the reverse strand, counting down.
TTCTTGTAGGTCATTCCCGCATGAGTAGCTATTGAGTGTTACAGATCTCAGAGGATAGTCTCTAAGACATACATCATTGTTGTAAAGAGCAAAGGACCTAGGACCAATCCTTGTGAGACCCCAACTTTTTTGCATAGTTCCATCGCCCCCCCCTCCCCCTCAGAGATCCAAGGCAAATTTTTATGAGATGGAATTTTCAAAAATCACAGAAATCATTGACAAGCATGGTTCAACGGCTTAGGCCTTTAATACCAAACTCTGTATAATAATAACGTCATATTCTCACGAAATTCCCGTTTCTTGTTTTATCTTCGAGATGTTTGTTAGCAACAAAGCCACAAATTTTTTCAACAATAACAACAAACACTATCATTTTTAACAGAATTAATTTTAAGCAACGAAAAGCCTTTTGACCCAAACAATTAATAACAGGGAGGTCTCTATTAATTAGGCCTAAGTCGATGAATTAGATTAGCTAAAAAGTTTGTAAATTCAAGAGAATTATAATATTTTAATCAATTTTTCATGAATTTGGGATGGTTTTGTAACCTACGCAAATGACGATTTGTTGACTTTTCAACCACAGAAAGATTTTAGATCAAGGGTTTTAACACACAATTTTAAGTTGTCCTTTAAAAGAAACTTTGAATCGTTAAAGAGGACTAAACAATCGGTAAAGTTTCGAAGTTTTATATACGAAATTATTCATTGGCTTCTGAAAACGGCTAAGGGTCTGTAGAAGGGACTCAGGACACCTATGATCATGGTAAAGAATATTTTGCTGAATTTTCAATACAAAATTTCCTCGCTTAACCCAACCTCGTCCCCAGGCCCCAAATCGAATTTCCTCGAATCTCAACCGTCAAATCGATCTTGGCCCTGGTACCGGCAAAATCTGCCAAAATACTGGCAAATTTGGCCTAGGCATCAAAACAAGATGTAGATTCCGAAAGCAGATGTTCTTAGAAAGGAAATGCAAAGAATTTCATTGACAACTGTCAGGCAAGATACAATATCTCATGTAGCATCATTTTTTGGTTTTTATAGATGGTTTTTACATAGTTTTCGTCTTTTTTTGGTGTGAAATTTTGAAGAAACTGTGACGTCACTCAAAATTTCTATTGTTTGAACAGCCAATCAAATTGCGAAAAGACAAGGCTGACACCAGGGTAGAATATGGACAGCGGAGTTTCACGTAGAGGCCTATTCACCCTGGGGACGAGGTTGCGCTTAAGCACCCGGGGCGCTTATTCGAAATTCCGTCTTAAAGAGGAGCGGTTATTTTAAAATTTATGAACAAACTGACCACTGTCGGGAAAAAGTTACGGACAAAAGTAAGAAGTAACAAATAAGAATAGAAGAATCATCTTTTACCACAACGAAAACACAGAATCTAAAAGCTTTTTTCTAACAGACATTCCTTAGATTATAAACTTCAGAAACAGACCGAAATAAATTTCCCAAAGTGGAATTTAC
>JACTAT010000160.1:160076-225859 GCA_014526335.1 Chrysaora quinquecirrha | reverse complement strand
GGGCCTAGGGCCAGTATAATATTTGGCTGTTTAACACGAGGGGCGATTCACTCCTTCAAAATATCGTACATCCTTGCTCGAAAACCTATTGTTCTCACGAAAATCCCTTCGAAATCTTTTGTGTAAGTTTAAAGTTCGTATGCCTTTTTGAAGAGTGCAAAGCCCCTCGGTTTTGCAAAGGACGCTACAAGTAAGAATGCGTCGTGAGCAGACAACTGAAAAATAGCCTGGACTCTAGTTATTTTCCCGCGCCTTGGTATTCAACGTTCTAGCGACAACGTCATCTTGGCTGTTATCTTGCTCTCATTAAAACGGCAAAGTTCAAAGTTCAACCTCGTCCCCAGGCCTCAAATCGAATTTCCTTGAATCTCAACCGTCAAATCGATCTTGGCCCTTGTACCGGCCACAAAATCTGCCAAAATACTGGCAAATTTGGTCTAGGCATAAAAACAAGATGAAGATTCCGAAAGCAGATGTTAGTAGGAAGGAAATGCAAAGAATTTCATTGATAACTGTAAGGCAAGATACAATATCTCATGTAGCATCATTTTTGGTTTTTATAGATGCTTTTCGCATAGTTTTTGGCCTATTTTGGTGTGAAATTTTAAAGAAATTGTGACGTCACTTAAAATATCTATTGTTTGAACAGCCAATCAAATTGCGAATAGACAAGGCCGATACCAGGGTCGAATATGGACAGCGGAGTTTCACGTAGAGGCCTATTCACCCTGGGGACGAGGTTGGGCAAAGTTTTGAATAATTCTGGAGCCTGCAACAGTGAATTCCGCAGCCAAACCAGCTAAATATTGCGATTCATGTTGTACTTAGGCTTCGGGATTTTTGTGAGAACCTATCGTAAAAACTGCAAAAGAAGCTAAATCTGACCCAAGTGGTGGGTCTGAGGTTAAAGACTACAATTCCTCTAGCAAGCCCTAGTCTTAGGCCCTTATACGCACGTATATTGGTGCTAAGGATGCGCCATTTGGAAGGGTATCTATTTTTCACGATTATAGTAAACAAAGCTGTATCCATTTTCACGGTTTGGCATACCATAGTCAATAGAAAAAACACTTTCTATTGACTATGGGCATACGGAAATGTGTCAAATTCCTTTGGTACAGTGGCACAATAACGGTACTGGTTTTCAATTACTCTAGATTCACGCTGAACAGTTGCTCTTATCTCTCGCGTGCAACAAAGTTGCTGATCCCTCGGCGTACCTGCTGCAAATTTGTCAAAAACAAAGATAAAGCTCTTTCAAAATATCCCAAATTTGAGCGTACGGCTACTAGACTTACTACATAAATCGTAGTTTTCCCTGCCTTCACCTCGATTAATAACATTCAAGAAAATTTAAAATATATAAATAGTTTTTGCTGTTGTTAATGGCAGTATGAATGTGCTGTGTTTCTTGGGAAGGGGGGGCTGGGTGTGAATCTAAGATTTTTTTAGTAAGTCTATACAACTACCTGAATGGATTGCACACTTCACCAATTAGGAGAATGGTGAATTGAGTCAGGTTAAGCGCACTGTCAAGCGGCTGAGGACCCTTCACCGTTTTTTGTTTTTCGCGCGTGACCGACCGCGCCCGCACGCTCGAAAATGAGGGGCAATTTACTCACTGGAAATCTCATATGGAACAACCCTCTGTCTCGCTCAAAAATAACCCTCTGTCTCGCTCAAAAACGCTCAAATGGGAAGCGACTTTGACAGAGTGAACCGTTTTGTGAAAGTAACTAGGGATTTTCACGATTAAGTTCTCGAATTCTGAGAGTAATGTAGTTTCTTATCAGCGAGTTATAAAAATATTCACGTTTGTAATGATGGAAGGCAGCTGCTGGCTAATAAATAAATTAGTAGTTACAGAGGAGAAATATCTGAAAAATCAGTTAAATAGCGCTACAAGCTGATGGTTCCCTTGTGACTTTTCACAAAGTTACCTTCTGACAGTCACATTAACGCACTGACCTTGAGAACGTTGAAAGAGCGAGGATGTTTTGCGATGGGGAAATTCAATTTTTCCAACAACAGCTTTTCAAAACAGAATGAAAGAAATAAAACTCTTCACCAAAAGTGAACCCATTTGAAAAGAATAACTCCCCTCCGCAGAGCTGCAACAGTACCATAATGCATTGCAAAGAAATTCGCGCCATTTCTATCTTCGCACCACAACAAAGTGAGAAATTTTATCAGAATTGATATAAACTTACTTTATTTTTTGAAGATCTTGGTTTTTGATTGCTTTATCGCCTTTCTTCTCATTCTCCTGTGCTCCGTCTTTCCTCTTGTGCTCACGGGATTCATATGCACCAAGCTCATTTGTAGCAAATTCAAGTGACACTTGTGTTCCAGATATTTTCCTCTGTCTCCTGGAAACAACTTTATCGCTCTCTCCGTTAACCTGTTTCTCCACTTTATCGCCATAAGATCCAAAGTCGTCCAACGGCTTGTTAATTTTAAATTTCCTCATCACATATTTCCATCGCTTCGCAGGTGCGTTTATCGCGCTATTCTTTACGGCGGTAACATTTGTCACGCTCATCGACCTATCCGCTCTAGAATCGCCATCTTGCTCTTCGGTCGTCTTTGCGTTAATTCCATCAGTAGAAACGGTCTCTCTCAAGTCAAACCTCACTCTCAGCGAAGACCCATTCGTGTCCGATACTGAGCGTCGTTTTAACGCACTTTTCAGTGAATTTGATCGTTCTTTGCTTCCTTTCTTAAACAGCTTGTCTAACGTAGCTTGTTCTTCTGGCTCAATTTGCATTAACGATGGCGCCGATAATCGTCGAGCGCGCAGCGAGTTCTTGCTAATCGCATCTCTGCTTTCAAAACACGAACTATTCGGCGCGAGATTCTCACAAGATTTTGCTGTTTTGTCCCTCACTGACCAAACCTCTCCTGAATCGTCTCCACTAGCTTTCGTTCTTGACTTTACCCCATTATCCGTAACATTTTGCGGCGGATTGGCTGCCTCGACGGATTCCAATAATTGGCATACTTTGTCGGTTTTCTGAGCATTTTCGATAACTTTACTACTAGTTTGTTGTTCAATGTCAGATTTAAACTCGTTTCTTAAACTTCTTTGTACTTCTAAATCGTTCCCATCGCCAGAATTTTCCATCGATTTTTCCACAATTGTGTCACTATTTAGGACATTTTCTTCTATGTTACTAATGCAACTTGCATATTCATTTTCCCTTACCAAATCTCCATTTTCAACCGTTTTTTCAGAAAGACCATTTTTTCCTTTATTGTCAAAACCCGACTCGTCGAATTCCGCAGCTGAATTGTCGTCCTTCGGTTGTTCTGCGTCAATAGAACTCGTCCACGATTCCGAACACGTTTTTTTATCAGAAGAAACACAAATCGTAAATTTATTCTTGTTGAAATCGACATTTTTTAAATCCAAAACATCATCCATCTTTGGAATATCAGACCCCGTTCTTGTCTTCAAACTTTCAATGTCGACTCCCCTCTTTAGACTTTCCAAATCGACATAATGATTGTGGACCTGCTCTCTCTTTATCTGTCGCTCTATTTCAAATTGCTCAGCGGATTTCAAAACAGCACTGTTTCGCTGTGCTTTGTATTTGTGGTTGAAAAACTGCGAGGGATTTTTAGTCTTATTTTTGTTCGAATATTCAGGCGGGCCGTATTTGTAGGCCTCGACTGCTTTGAAATCATCGATTTCCCTGTGTGACAGAGCCTTATTTGTTCTCATTTTACAGTCGACTATACTGTCATCAATACTAGAAATTGTTTTTGGATTTCTGTGAGGATTCCAGGTCGATTCTTCGGGGTTTAGCGTCGATATGTCTTGTTCTGATTGAGAAAAGCGGCGTTTTATCCTACTGAAAATGTTGTTCTTTTTCAACAAGCCGGCAAACTCCATATTGCTTTCGTGGTTTAATCTCGCCTTTGTTTTTCTGGTTTTTGCATGTGGTTTGTTGCGCTCCGAAAGTTGTACCATAATTTATAGATTACCAAAGCTATGAGCGTTGACAATACCCAAGCAAACAAGTTTTAAATCTCCACTTTAAAGATCAAGAAACTTTGCTGCATGAATAATGCTTTTAGTAGACGGATTTCGCGAAATTTCGCTCTAAAACTCTCTGCTGGCTGAAGTCTGAATACTCTTCTATATTGATCCAAAATATTTGCTGTAGATCAACTCCGAGTGCTTCTTGTGTATGTTCGAATTTCGCGATATTTTGCTCTCAAACTCTAAAGCCTCAATACACCACTATTGAGATCTAAAATCTTTGCTGTACAAGGATCACGAGTTTCTCTTGTCAATAAGTCAAATTTCGCGAGATGTCACTCTCAAACCGTCTGCTCTCTGAAACGGATAAACATAAATAAATCAGAATTATCACATGTGTCTTGACCGCACCAAAAGATCTTTTTTGTTTTTACTATTATCTTCTTAGAAACAATGAAACATGTTAAATTCCGTCTAATTGAATTTTTATCAGACAAAGGATGAGCTGGACAAATAATTCCCTTCAAAGTTTCTTCAAAATTTGCTGAGAATAATCCACATCGAACAAAACTTTGCAATATGGCGAATTTGGCATTGGGCCTAAGGTTTGCGCAAAGCTCAACGTCATTTCTGTTTAAACGTGAAATGTTTGCCGGGGTCTTTGATTTTAAGATTATGCCTCAAGAAATGCGTAAACCGCTTTGTCCAGGGAATCTTTCTTATTTGTCCAAAGAGTAATTATTAACTTGGTTTAAATAGAAAAGTTTGTTTTTCATATTGAAAAGATATTTTGGACCAATGAACTCAATTATAAAGCAGCACAGGCCGACAGACAAACCGCCTCTCTTCACAAGATAGCAGATGCTGCTAAACTAAATGTATGCATCTTTAAGACGGTTTCTGCAGCTAAACTTGATCATGCGCGCGCGGACGCGACATCTTTTTAAGACGGTTTTACACTAGGCTGTTTTTTCCGCGCGAAGAGGAGCGGCTATTATTTTCTAAGCAATGCACGCGTTGAAAAAGACTCTATTTCCACCAGGAATCAGTCGCCAAAGTGCCGCAGTTTGAATAATGACGGCGTATAAAATTTATCGAGCGATTTGATTGACGGGCGCCCTCGGACGCGGAGGAAAAGTTGAAGTCAATCCAACGTTCAAAAATGCGCGTAACGAAGCGTCTAGAAGCGACCATTATCGGAAATAACAATTCAAATACAAAAGCCGCTCCGCTGCGCGCGGAGAAAATAAGCATTTTGAAAAACCGACTTTTCAGCTGACGTTGACCTGTGGATATTGTTCTCGGCGGCTACTGCTACATGGTGACGCTCTCGACTTTTCACGCGACTTTTGTTGACAGAGCAGCCAAACGCACGCGACTGCTCGACAATGCCTAGAGCATTAGATTTTTTGAGTATAGATGCATAGAGGTGCCTTGTTTGTACACGATCACCAAATCAGATAAACAGCTGGGATTGAGTTTCATTCCGTTGCTTTTGCTGAAATTCGGCCACTACGATTTCCCTCGGAGTACTTCGATTGTTCAATGTAGTCCCATGTAGTTAAGCCCCAGCCAAACGACGCAACATTTTGTGAAACATTTGTTTCGTAAATCCGCAAAGGTAAATTTACTCGGGTGGCCAAACGGTGCAACATTTCAAATGCAACACTTGTCTGCGTTATCAAAAAGAACTGGAAACAAAACAATGATGTTATTTCTATGGTGACCATCCTTTTGGCACTATAGTTACTTGCTATACGCATGCGTGCTTGTGACAATTGTTGCAAGACCCAGCCAAACGATGTAACATCATGTTGCGCGGTGCAACATTTTTGATCGCTTTCAAACTTCATGCAACATCGTACAACAAAAGTTGCACACTGCAATGCAACATGGGTAGCCAAACGACCCAACACCCGGTCGGCAACAAATGTTGATCCAAATGTTGCATCGCTGCCGACCAAATGGGTTACTTTAGTTTTTGAGCGACAATTACGGGTTTATTTTTCGTGAAGAATCTCAACACATGGGTAGTATAAACGACCCGGATAAATGTTTGTCTTGCTATATATGGGTCCACACGAGTAACAAAATTAAACGGTAGACATTGGTGGCAGTGGCAGAGGCGTAGGAGGGTATTGAAAAGTGGGGGGCACATGAAAAAGGGGGCAATATGAAGAGCCAGTGCGAGGGAGGTCCGGGGGCATGCACCTCCGGAAAATTTTCAATATAGAAGCAGTTACTTTGGCTCTTGTAGCCTCTTTCGGACTAAAATTCTTAATTAAACATATTTCCAAGGCAGTTGGTGGTCCTATTTAGCCTTTCAAGGTGTGAGGAAGGGGCACTTTTCAGATTTTAAAGGGACAGGCAAAAGATTTGGCAGAAAAGTGGGAGGGCACGTGCCCTCACTGGCCACCCGGCTCCTACACCACTGACCGGTGGTTTTGGAAAAACCTGGGCGGCACTGGCAAGTCTAGTATTTTGAGCAATATTAAATACCAGGCTCTTTCGGAGATTCTTTCCCCCTAATCCTGATCTGTATTTAGTCCCGTTTTCCTATATAGATATAAACGCAAGATAATTTTGCGCAAATCCAAATGAGGGGATTTCCGTCAAGCGTTGTGCGAAGGGCGTTAAACTAGCTTTTATTTAAATCCGTTTTTAAGAAGGAATTGAAATAATGACAACGGAAACTGTGATCCAAGATTATGTTTTAGCAAGATCATTTTGATAAAAACAATAAATCAGTTTTGTTTCAATACTGCATAACACTCCCTCTTGTTAAAATTGATTAATTCATTCCCAAAGTGTTAAATCTACAATGTTGTTTCGATAGCGAAGTTATCCGCCCCTTAGCCAAGTTCATTGCCGATGCGATAATGCTAAGAAAACTACAGTTGAAGCCAGTTAGCCTCCTGCATGCTCCAAACACCACAAATTGATTAAAAAAATATTGTTCTGTTGATGCCGTTTTTGGCTTTTGATGTATAAAGCTTTTCTCTTTTTGTCTTCTGTTAGTTGCTGTTAGTTCTGTACTTTTTGTACTTTTTGCCTGTATTTTGTTGTATTTGTTTGTTTTGATTTAGCTGCCATATACCTGACAATGTAGGTAATGCACTTGCTTATGATGATGATGATGATGATGATGATGATGATGATGATGATGATGATGATGATGATGATGATGATGATGATGATGATGATGATGATGATGATGATGATGATGATGATGATGATGATGATGATGATGATGATGATGATGATGATGATGATGATGATGATGATGATGATGATGATACAGTTTTATTAAAGTGTGAAAGGTTCGAAGTGAAAAATCTTTCGTTGAACGTTTTCTATAAGTCGTAGTTTTCGCTTAGGCGAATCTAATATAAGTAGATAATTTGACGAGAGAGACTACTCTACTTAGGCCATTCTGAGCATTAGGCCATTCTGAGCATTAGGCCATCCAATTCAATTTTTTCATTTAAATGGTTGTTGTTGCTGTTAAGGCTCCGGATTGTGTTCTTAAAGAGAGGGACTTATCATAGTCATTTCTTATGACTACGGACTTATATAATGAGTCTATTGGGCGCATTTGCCTGCATCTAAAGTAAAGGCCTGGGATCAAGGCTGCCGAGCCTCTGTGCTTCTTCTTCAAATTGTTGGCCATTAGAGAGGGTGGTATAGGGGTTCTGGGGAACAGGGGAACATGCCCAAAAGAAACAGGGAACAAACATGAATCTGCTGAGGGGACAAGGGAACAATCAGTTTCCTATCAGGGATCAGGGAACATTCTAAAAGATTAGATAAATCATTTGAGAATAGAAATGATTGATGAAAAATACAACAATTTAAAGAATTTTCGTCCTTCTTGTATGTTTACCCATTTATACCCAAATTTATCTCGAATTGGATGATCTTTACTTGTCTACGTCACCCACTGACCTCGTTTTGGATTCGATTTCTAGTTTCTTGGCCAAAAGAACTGCGAGGCAGGAGGCAGGTCCCTTATATGGATCATTTCGGTATGACGTCACACGGCATTACAATTTTTCAAAATCACATGATATCGAGTTTTCGATATGAAAATCGTACAAAGCAGCCAAAACTTAGTCTAGGTACAAAGTTTCAGTGTCCTAGCGTTTGTGTTCTTAATTTTATGAGCATTCAAAGTTCCCGACTTCATAAAGGCTTTGACCGCAAAAAATGAACTTGGTGAAATTTTTTACCCCACACGGTCAAAGCCCTTATAAAATCGTGAACTTTGAACGCTCGTAAAATCGATTCCACAAGCGCTGAGATAGTAAAACTTGGCACCTAGACTAATTTTTGGGTGCTTTATACGATTTTTGCATCAAAAATTGATATCTTGCGATTTCGAAAATTTTTTTCTACCGAAATGATCTATTAGCGAAATCGGAAACAAGAATAACACACAAATATGCCAACCTAAAACATATTTAACTTAAATAGTCTTACAAGGGAGTCTTCGTTTGATACAATTTTCGAAGGAAATATTTGAAAAATTCCCCCAGGAACATGGGAACAAATCATATTATTGAAAGGGAACAAGGGAACTAAGACCCCCCCCCCATACGATCCTCATTAGAGAGTCTGGTTCTCTTTAAAGATTTTCTTATAAAAATCATTGGCAATGTTACGATCGATAAATACGTTAAAAATATCATCGACATAAACGCACTATAGGTATATCACTTGGTATGTCAATCAAGATATTTAAAGAAATTCGAAAGAAACTTTCAGGACTAAAGATGGAAAAATCTGAGAATTTTGTCTTTCAGTAGGTATGGGCCAATTTTTTATTTCCTTATGAAAAACTACGTGACGGCAAGAGTGTACGTGTAAGAGATTCCTAAGGAGTGATGGTTAAAAATGAGGCAAAAAATCACCAAATCTTCAAATCTTACGACCTTGTCATGTTAAAGAACAAGCGATTTGCGCTTTTTTAATAGCTCTAAAGTTTCAAAGAGCTTTCCTACGAAGAAATTCTACTTCAAAAGAAAAAACAACTTCTCCAATTTGTAAATCAGAACAGAAATAGGCTCAATAAATATACCCACCTTCAACATGTTTTACAGAAAATTCCATCCGTTCTATTTCTCTTCTCCGTCTTTCTTTCGATAGTCAAAATATAGAAAATTTGTCTTTTTTCGTATGACGATACAGAACATCAATAAAGGTTTTTGTTTGTTAATGTCTCAATCTTTATAAAAAGCACAGTTCCAGACTTTGCCCTGAAACGATCATTGCTAAACAGTTTCTATAACAAATCTGAGTTTTCGCTGTGAAATTCGTGAGAACTCCAACATTCAACGGTACAACACAGCTTCGTGCCAATCCCCGCGCCTCTGCAGCACCACTGTGTTCTACAAATCTTTCAAAATAAAATATCAGCCACAGTTCTGGCATATATTATCAGTCAAAATTGTTAGATGTTGTTTTTCCGGACTTTCACAGGTCAGTCCGCGAGTTTTTTTATTCGTCAGAATTATCGATAATTAATTTCTCTGTAGAGAGATTAGTTTTAATTAACGGTAGCCTGGGGGTTGTCAATCCCTCCCAATGGACTGTAGCTGAACTGGAAGCGTATGGGTACTGGAAGCGATAAGCTATCTGTTCAAAGCTAATTAGCCGACAACGAGGAAATACGTAGTAAGGAGCCCAAACGGCAAACTTGGGGTAACCCAAATAATAGACTTGTCTTCAATTTGCGTCATCTCTATTGTTCTATTGACCTTTTCCACGAAAGGCCACGATTATGGAAAATGTTTCAAAATTTCAAGATATAGAGTGTTTGATAACAAATCCGTATTAAGCAACCAAAATTTACTTAAGGTGCATGATTTTATAACGTTCAAAGTTTCCGATTTTACTTTATGAGGACTGGGTGGGTGAAAAGTTCCACGGCCAAAGCAGCACTTCCAGAATCGGGAACTTAAAATTTCAATTCTGGCCAGAACGCCAAAATTCGACGGTTCCTGCTCGCGTCGTGGCCTAATACAGCTAGCTGGTGGCGTTTTAAGGCTCAGAGAGGTCCGGATTCCAGTCCCAAGCTACGGTAGCGTCCGAGGGGCACTTCACTCTGCGAAAAGGCGTACGAGATTTCTATTTAAACAAAAGGACTTCCAAGGGATTTCCAAGAAAACAATAGGACTTTCAGCAAAGGTGTACGAGACTTCCAAGAAGTGAATCGCCCCTCGGTAGCGTCACAGCCAGGGTCGAGGTCTTGATAAGTTAACCCGAGTTAACCTAGCCATTACTGAGACCCTAGCGACTGGCGCTAAACAAACCATTCCACCTTCACCATCTTGCCCCCCAACCTGCACTCAGGCCTGTCGGAAGCGGGGGTCAATAATTTTGAAAACAATAGCATGACGTCATAAAATCATAACGTCATGAAGTACTTTTCAGTTGTTCCGTCCCCACCCCAATCTGATATTCCTTCCGATTACTCTCTTGCCACCTCTGATTACTTGGTGTTGGCAATAGATTTGTACCATCAATATGCGTACTGGAATTTCTCAGTTCAAGGGCGTAACCTACAACCCTACAAAGCAACCACCAGGCCACCCGGAAGCTACATGAACCCCTCCCCCACGATGAAACCTGGATCTGACCTGCGTGATTGCGCTTGCTTCTTGCCGTCACCGTCAGCGCACGTGACGTGAGCAAAATGTTGTTCTTCGCTTTTTTGCAATGAAAAGTGAGCTTTTGTGATGCTTTATTTTTTTGATGACAAATGTATCAACATGAAATCTAAAAATAGTTTAATAAATATTTGATTTACAGCAAGATCAAAAGCCAGCAATCACGCCGAAATCTCAAGCTAATCACGCAAACTATTTGTCGTACTGGGAAGAACCAGTGGTCATCTCAACGAGGATAAGTATGCCATGTATAAACTATGGAACAGAGAGATTGGAAGAGAATGGAATGAGGAAATGGAGAAGGGAATGGGGAATGGAACGGAGAAGAACGATGACAAGGATGGAGTGTAAGTGTAAAGTGAGCCTTCTTATTCAGAAAATTGCGCTGTTTAAATTAGGCTATTTTAGCAACAGGACGCAACCGCTAATGAGAACGCCGTTTTTGTCAACAAGGTACAATACTGTAGCTCCTTGATTACAACTTGCAACTTACTGTAGCTTTGACAGATGACGACGTCTACATTTCGGTGTACTAGGCCTAAATGCCTGGCTAAACTAGGAGACGTGTCGCGCTCGGTGTCTTCCAGTTTATAGCCACCTCGGAAACTTTGTAGCGCGCGACAAAATTTGTAGCAAGAAACACGCAAATGTTTCTGGGAAACAACAGAAACTTTTCTTGTCTCCGAAACATGCAAATGACTCGGGGACATGTTGCTCGTTTGTTACTCGCATGTTTAGCCACCCTGGGAGACACGCCGAATACAGTGTTCCGCGGGACAAGTCTCTTAGTTTAGCCATAGCGTAGGGCTGTCTACCTAAAGAAAATTAGCCCACCATCTGATTCTGAATTAGTTTTTTTTCGCAGTTTTACGACAGGTTCTCCTTACAATGGTGAAATAAAAAATTAATCGCAATTTGTTGCTGGTTTAGCTGTGGAATTTGTTGTTGCAGCTTCCAGAACAATGAAAATCTGTGCTCTATTCATGAAAACGCAAAACAATCCAAGATGACGCTTTGTCGCCAAAACTTCAAATATCAATTCGCGGGAAAATAACTAGTGCCCAGCTCCTTTGTTTGCTCGCAACGTCTAGCGCCCGTGCGGTCATCTCCCCAAGTAGACTCGCTACACAAGTCTCTGTTATGCTCCTAGGTCGCGAATAACAGAGCTCACCCTTACCTGCACTGAACAACAACAACAGCAACTACAGCGAGGGGGAGGGACTGGTTACTCTTCAAAGCCCGATTTTCACTGCTGCAGCTGTAGGCAGATTTTCGCAACGAACAATAGAAGTTAGTTCTACATTTCTTGATAATTTTGCCTACTGAAGATTTGGCTTAATTTGAACGTTCAATAGCTCGAACAGTTGTTTTCAATTAGAAATTTAAGGCATCGTCTGAGTTTCTCATCAAACCGTTAAAATTTTCTGCTGCCCAACGCTCCAAAACGTGGTCAATTTTTTTGCTCATTTTGTGTGCATGACTTTATATCAATTTTGCGAAAAGGTAGAGAATTTATCGACAATAATGGAAATCACCTACTGTTCCTCACATCAATTCCGAAAATCAGTAGCGTTTCTTATACCTAAGTTCGCAATTGATACCGTCCCTTATATCTAAATTCTAAATCCTGACAATAGATGCAATTTCAGAAGGTACGTCGTTACTAATATTCCTAATATTCAATATGCAATTCATCTTAAATAAAGACAAGCCTTCTCCCCAACATACATAGTGTTTCTCCGCTTGGAAAGTTCCATCGATGCTAGACACCTCAAAGATACCCAAGATCGTCAACGACCTTAAGCCTGCGGCATCCGCGTTCACCCGCACCGCGCGATAAAATGTAGCGCAAAGTGCCACGAATGCCATTTCACTCAGCACTTGTCGTGTGCGGCGGACTTTATGACGCGCAGTGCTCCGAAAGATTCGACCTTTGACGAAATATAAAAAAGAGGCGGTCTATAATACCATGTGCCCAAGATTTCGTGATAGAAACTACTTCAATAACAGAAAATGTAAGAAAATCTAGATGCAACTTTAGAACTTTGTTTGGAATGAATAAAAACCAAACTGCTACGCTGTAGCAACCATACAGATTTAATCTTTACCATATATAATCACTGTCAATGTTACAGTATTCATCATATCATCATTCAAACCAGCGTTTTCCATTAGCTTTCTTCTTTAACTGATCACCAAATAATTTTTCTTTATATTTATTAACAAGCACATTAAATTTCTCTTCTTGGGGGTCTTTTACAAGTTTTTTCTTCGGCTTTTTCGCTTTGATTGGAGCATCATGATTTTCAAGAGTTCTTTTGCGATTTTTCACTTCATTCTTTCTGCTAATGTCTTTTCTATTTTCAATTTTGCCTGCAACATCTTCAGTTTTCTTTTTCGTTTCGGTCTCAGAACGTCTTTTGCCTTTTTTATTTCTCTTAGAAATTGTCGACTGGCTAACAGTAGACTGATCCGAACTTCTAGACTTTCCTTCATCTCCTTCCCCCTTACCCTTCTCATTCAATCCCCCGTTATCTCCCCCTTGTTCATCCCTCTTCCTCTTGCGCCTGTCTTTACCAAAACGTTTTCTTTTCAACCCTCTAGCCTCTCTCTCTCCTTCAGCCTCTTTTCCACGTCCAGCCTCATTATCATCTTTAGTCTCTTTATCAGTTTCACCCTCCTTATCAGCTTTCTGTTTCTGTCTTTCTAGTCTCTTTTTCTGCAAATTCAAAGCGAGCTGATTCTCGACTGAAAACTCCACAATTGGCCTTCTGTTTGCTCCGAAAATATCAGGATTGTTGTTGGTTGCCCGCAAGACAGCCAGCGCCTGCTCATGCGTACTGAATTCAACAAAAGCGAAGCCGAGAGAGCGACCTTTCCCTGTCTTGTCCAGTCTCTCTCTGTTCCTCATCACCAACGCTCGTTGGATTCGTCCTCCTATTGGGCAGTATGACTTTATCGAGTCTTTCAATTCTTTTTCGTCAACAGTCAAAGGTAAATTGCGAAAGCAAAGCCTAAAAAATTATCATATGTTATAGGAGGACAGGTATTAACGTGAATGTAAATTCAATTGAAGGCGAACATGAAAACCTTATAGCTAAGTGAAGTTCCCCAGATCTAACGCTACTCAAGAAAGGTTTCCTTCAGCCTAGTGGAAGAGGCACATAAGAGCTGTGTTCAAGCATGCTCAAAGTCTAGTCGAGTCGAATCGAGTCAAGTCAAGTCAAGTCACGGTAACATCACGTCACGTAACGTCACAGCACGTCAAGTCACGTCACGTCACGTCACGTTGCGTCACGTCACGTCACGTCACGTCACGTCAAGTCAAGACAGGTCAAATATAGTCAAGTCAAGCCAAGTCGAAACGAGTCAAGTCAAGTCAAGTCAAGTCAAGTCAAGTCAAGTCGAAACGAGTCAAGGCAACTCAAGTCAAGTCCACTGGAGACGAGTCTTGTCAAGTCAAGTCAAATTGAGTTGAGTCCAGCAATTAATACGCAAAGCCAAGTGGATTTAGTCAAGCTGAGTTAAGCCAGACAAAACAAAGCTAAAGCTAGTCCAGTCAAGACAAGACAAGCAAATCGAAGCTTTATTAAGCTAAGCCAAGTCGATTTTAAGTCAAGCAGAGTCAAGTCAAGCAAAGTCAAGTCAAGCAAAGTCAAGTCAAGTCAAGTCAAGCTAAGTCAAGTCAAGTCAAGTCATGTCAAGTCAAGTCAAGTCAAGTCAAGCTAAGTCAAGTCAAGACAAGTCATGTCAAGTCAAGTCAAGTCAAGTCAAGCTAAGTCAAGTCAAGTCATGTCAAGTCAAGTCAAGTCAAGTCAAGTCAAGTCAAGTCAAGTCAAGTCAAGTCAAGTCAAGACAAGTAAAGGCAACTCAAGTCAAGTCCACTGGAGACGAGTCTTGTCAAGTCAAGTCAAATTGAGTTGAGCCCAGCAATTAATACGCAAAGCCAAGTGGATTTAGTCAAGCTGAGTTAAGCCAGACAAAACAAAGCTAAAGCTAGTCCAGTCAAGACAAGACAAGTAAATCGAAGCTTTATTAAGCTAAGCCAAGTCGATTTTAAGTCAAGCAGAGTCAAGTCAAGCAAAGTCAAGTCAAGCAAAGTCAAGTCAAACAAAGTCAAGTCAAGAAAAGTCCAGTCAACGTCAAATCATACATTAAGTCATATATGAAACAAAGTTAGATAAAAGCTAAAACAAACCTGGTTTTCGAAATGAAGTAATTCTGATTCTTCAATTTGGTTTTCTTTTCTGCCCATGCCTTCTCTCTTTTCTTCAAATCACTTTCAGACAACTCCTTCGCAGCTTCTGAGTTTGGAAAGATCACCCCTTCATTTGCGAGATACAAATTCCTCTTATCCTTCGGGTCCTTCTTTGCTATTTTCTTCTGTTTCTCAATCTCTTTAACCTTTCCTTTCGTAACCGCCTTCATAACTGCAATCTTTCTTTCACCAATGACAATCCCCTGATCGTCTACCCCTTCTTCAGACTGTGACACTGCCAAATCAGCAGCATCAACTTCTTTGTATTTCACAAACGCAGTTCCACGGCTGTGTCCTGTTTCTTGGTCGTAAACAATCTTACAATAATCAATTTCTCCATATTTTTCAAAAGTCTCAATGATTTCATCTTCGGTTACTTCAAACGGTAAATTCCTCATGAAAATCGTTTTTCCTTCCTTAGCATCTTTAGCTTGTTTCTTTAATCGTTCTTTACGTTCTTCCTCTTTCCGCTGAAATTCTTCATCGTCTTCTTCATCGCTTATTTCGTCTTCATCCCATTCATCGCTAATACCGTCGTCATCTTCATCGTTCTCATCGCCACTTTCCTCATCGTTATCGCTGCTATCGTCATCTTCGCCACTGCTTCCTTCTTCTTGAATCTTCCTTCTTTTGCTACCCTTTATCTCTGATTCATCATCATCATCCTCATCTTCATCATCTTCTTTCACTTCACTTTCCCCCATTTCATCCGAATCAGCCTCTTCCTTGACCTTCTTCTTTTTCTCCCTTTTTTCCTTTTCTAGTTTTTTCTTTCCTTTCGACTCTTCCGAAACCTTGCTGTCAGATTTAGCTTCTTCTAACCCTGAATAGTTTCAAAAAGATTATTTATCACTAGAAATAAGAAAAATCATCAGTAAATCAATCATCAGTCCAAACGGTGTTATAATACATTACTACCTTATAGTCAGGGCCACAGTTCTGTCATGCAGCCTGATTGGCCGAAAACGTTCGAATATGACGTAATGATGGGCATCATTCTCCGGTAATACCCGCTCATGGCGTACACTGTTCGAACTTTTTAGGATTAGAACGCAGCAACAAATGGCTTCTTGTTACTAACAGGAATGAGTACATCAGTGAAGACACTAATTAACCGAACATTAAACAAACATGCAGATGAATACAAGTGGATGGTATTCAATATGGTATGAAACGAAGATGCTAATAAGTATGGTATGGAATGAAGATGCTAATGAAAAAGTATGCAGTGGGGATGCCAAGACATACTGTACAAAATGAAGGTGCTGATGAATGGAAATGGTATGAAAGGAGCTGCAAACAAGAACTGAAGATGCATAGGAATATAGTCTGAAATGAAGATGGCAAATGATTATCATATGATGGCAATGAGCATCCGACAAGCTGATTGGTGTATAAAACGCAATGCCAATTCAGCTGCACTTTCTGATTGGCACATTTTGATCCACATCTGGGTATAAATTCCGCCTATTTCTAGTATTTGAGTCTGTTTCTGATGTTTATACTCTGAGGAGTGTCAGACAAAAAAAGGTTTTAAGTATGCCCGCAAATGTTTCCACTGTTCATAGAGGGTCCAGATGGGGGTTTAAAGTTAAGTGTTATTGGAAAACTTTCTGAACTGTTAAGTGTGATAGAAGCAAAAATTTTACAGTTAGCTGTTATATTAAATTTTATAGAGATTTAAGAGATACAAAGTATTTTTCACCATTTTCTTCTTTCTTATCGTCATGATCATCATCAATAATGGTAAAATTATAATTATAATTATCATTTTCATCATCACTATCATCTTCACCAATAGTATCGTCATCACCAACACTGCCACCATCTTAATCATCATAATCATCATCAACTCCATTGTTTTTGTCATCATCATCATTATCGTCAATCAATCAAGCAATCACTGTCATCACCAGAATCATGATGATCAGAACCATGATCATGATGATCAGTATCATCATCATCATCATCATCATGATGGGCTTTATGTGCCGTGGCATCACTACCTGCTGTACAGATAATTTTACTGTTAGCTGTTATTTGGCTAAATTTTTAAGTGTCAATTGTTATCTAATGAAATTTTTTTAAGTTATTTGTTTTGTTGACCCCACCATCTGGACCCTCTTCATAGCAATTTTAAAGCTGTTTCTTTTAGATGTTTTCAACTCTATAGGGTAGCTTTGCCATGCTATCAGGATAGAACATTTCAACTAAGGGCCTTGATTTCAAAAAAATTTAAAATTAGGTCATAGAGAATTTTCAACTTCAGATTCAAATTAAGCATCATCTTTTTAGTGTTGAGGCAATTTTTTGCGCTTCTAGTTCTTATGATGTTGACTCTATAGCTTTGACCATGTAAAACGATGGAGGGTGTAAAATTTCATCCCGAGCGATTTTTCACTGTCAAATCCTTTATAGAGTTGCAAACTTTTAACACCTATAAAATCAATATCTTACGGACTAGAAGCATAAAACTTTGCCTCAACACTAAAATGAATGTGCTGAATTCGAATCTGAAAATGAAATTTCTCTATGACTTAATTTTCAATTTTTTTGAAAACGAGGCCCTTAGTTGAAATGGTCTATCCCACTCACCCTTTTCTTTTTGGTACTCATCTTTAGGGACAGCCCAATCAATAACCATTGGCCTTCCTAGCAAATCCTTCTTATTCAGGCCATCCATTGCTTTCTTAGCCTCAGCTTGATTTGAATACTGAACAAAACCGAATCCAAGGAACCGTTTCTTTCCTTTTGAGTTCACTTTAATTGGCAGTTCTACCTTAACTATTTGTCCATACTTTCCAAAAGCCTCATTTAATTTTTCCTCAGTGCACTGAAACGAGAGGTTCCTTACAATTAGCTGTGATGTCTCCAGCTGTTTTCTTGCAGGAACCTTACCATCGTTCTTGAAAAGACATGAGCTGATAACATTATCATTAAATGTGTGTCCATTCAATTTCTGGGATGCTCTGACGGCACTTTTTATTGATTTGAAAATCACATATGCCGCATGGTCAGTCCTCCCTTCAACTGGATATTGGATTTTCTCAACTTTTCCTTGTTTCGCACAAAGTTGTTTGAGTTTAGATTTTGTTGTTTTCTCTCCAAGATTTGATAAAATTATTGTTCTCTTTTCCTCTTCTATAACTTTGCTCTTCGTTGGGTCTTTCTTTTCTTTTGACTTTGAAGGTTTTTCTTCGGTTTCTTTCTTTTCTTTTACTTCATTGACTTTTGCTTTTGCCTCCTTTTCAGAATGGTCAGGCTTCTCTTCTGAAAGAGAATAAACTAAAAGTCAATGCATTTCCTATTATTTCTAATAAATTTTCTTACATGACTTTGTTATTTTTCAAGGTTATTTTTGATGGGTTTTACAGCCATGATAGCAATAATGATGATGATGATAGCTTTGGTCCAGATTGTTGCGGTGCAGATTACTATGGGGGTGATGATGATAGTGATGAAAATTGCAACGACAGCAGCCAGGATGCTTTTGATAATGATGACAACAATGATGATGATGAGGATGACCCTGATGATAATGATAATGATGATGATAGTGATGATAATGGTAATTAAAACGATGATGTTGATGGTGGTTAAGATTACAATGACAATGGTGATGATGATGATGATGACCATTACAAAAATGATGAAGATAATTATGATGATGATGGCATATGATGATGTTGATGATGATGATGAATATGATAATGATGATGGTGCTGATGATGATGATGATGTTGATGATGATATCAGTTATGATGATGATCATCATCATCATCATGTTGATAATGATGACAATGATGATGCTGATGATGACATTGCTACTAACCATGATGATGATGGTGCTGTCAATGACAAGAGTACAATTCAAACAACACCTTGGTTAAGATAATGATCTTGATGCCGATCTTTGTAAATTGAAAGCTCAATAGCAAACAATATTACAAATTCACCTTTCTTATCTTTGTTCTTAGGTTCATAATTATCCCTTTGTCTTGGCTTTTTGTCTGCAACTGCCAATTTTACTTTCCGATTATCAATCTGAACACTGGTTGACAATGCTTTGTTGGCATCTTCTTGCATCACAAAGGTAACATACCCAAACCCTCTGCATAACTGTTCTTTATCTAAAAGACAGAAAAGTATGACATCAGCTAGACATCAGCTGAATATCACCAGGAAGGCGTGCTATATCAGTTACTTGATATTTCAATAAAGTTTGGTCCTCAGCAGGTATTCTTGCACAAGAGCTTCTGAAAAAGCCAGGGTGCATTCTGTGTTACCGCCACGACAGAGAATACGCTAACTAAATTGGACTCCTCGCCAAAGAAACCATAGGTCTATTGTTTTATAATTGAAATAACAGTCTAGGCTATTGTTTTTTTGAAAGGTCCACGCCAGTATACGCCAATTAAATTTAATCTCCATACAGGGGGATGGATGTACATTTTCCAGGGGGGAAAAATTTCATCTTTCCAGGAGGTCAGTCTTTTCTAGAAATGATTATTCCAGGGGGTTTGTCCCATCTATCCAGGGGGTGATGTCTGCCCGCAATAGTTTTTCCAGAGGATCTGCATTATTTCATTGTTATTTCAAGTTATCAACGCTAAATTTCCAGGGGGTAGCGTATGATTTTTAACAGAAATTCCAAGGGATTTGCATATACCAAAATTCTTACTTCCATTACCCTGTATAGATATTGAATGGAATAGCCCATTCAAACTCCACGCCAGAGATCTCCGGTGTAGGCTACACGGAATGCACACTGGTCTAAAAGGAAGCATTCCATTCCTAGTTGTCAACACTTGTTCTTTGACCTTTTGGGTGAGCATTTATTATGCCAAAGAAGGCATGTGGTTTGAATTGTTTTAATTAGGTATTACTGCCGTGCTTGTAGTTTTGTGTTTTAGATTTTTTAAATTAGGCCAATTCAATATTGACAATTCATTCTGATTGACCCACTAACTTACCCCTGTCTTTGACAACAAAGCATCGCTTTATGGGCCCATATTCACTGAATGTGTCTTCTAATTTTTTATCAGTTGTTGAGTATGGTAGATTTCTAACAAATAACGTCTTTCTTTCTGATTCTCCTTTAGTTTCCACAGCTTCGTTCTCCTCCATCTTGAAAATGAAATGTGCGTTCGCTGCCTCGGTTTCGCATAGCCTCAATTTGAGGAAAATTTCCTTGAAGAGAAGAAAAGATACTAGCAATCAGGGTATGATTAAAAATTTAAAGATAAAGTCCCAATATTCTGTTAAAAATACGTGAACAAAGTAAATTAATAAATCTGAAGCCTTCTGGAAACAGATTAAGACTGTTTTTGCTTAAAAAATATATAATCTAATGCAATGTATTTTGTCTTGGATGCCTCACTTTGTTGGACTAGAAAATCTTACTTCAGCTCATCTTCTCTATTACTAGCGTCTTGTTAATCAAAATAAAAATTCAAAATGGACACGTTTGCAGTGTTGCTGTGAGGCTGTGGATCCTGGAAATTTAAGGAGGGAAGATGGCCAGTAATAAAGAAGATATCGAGAATATCGACATAGATTCGGTTACAGATGTTGCTGAAATGAAAAGGCTTTATGCTTTGCTGCAGCAAAGAGAGGTGAGCAAATCACCCACCATGTTTTTTGTACTTTCTTTAGCTTTTAGGCCCATCTGATCTGACTGAATCAAAGTACCTATCAAACAACATCATTTACTCATTTTCTCTCTGCTTGATAGTAATAAAGGTTTCATGTTTTCTTTTCAGAAAGAACTTGATTCTGAGTTGGATGATTTACTTGACAATCGTGGATGCATTGACAATGAAATCAATGCAATAGAGCAACTGATGTTAGTGCAGTAGTTTCTTTTATAAGAAGGGTATAGATCATTGAAATTTTTCCAAGTCACACACCCAAAATATAAAGTATACAAAACTTAGTCTAGGTACAAAGTTTCAATGTCCTAGCAGTTGTATTCCTGAAGTTAATGGTCATTAAAAGTTCCTGATTCTATGGATCATTTCGGCATGACGTCACACAACATTAAAATTTTTCAAAATCACATGATATCAAGTTTTTGATATGAAAATCGTATAAAGCAGCCAAAAATTAGTCTAGGTACAAAGTTTCAGTGTCCTAGCGCTTGTTTTCTTAATTTTGTGAGCATTCAAAGTTCCAAATTTCATAAAGGCTTTGACGCAAAAAATGAACTTGGTGAAACTTTTTACCCAACATGGTCAAAGCACTTAAAAAATCGTGAACTTTGAACACTTGTAAAATCGATTCCACAAGTGCTGAGATAGTAAAACTTTGCACCTAGACTAATTTTTGGGTGCTTTATACGATTTTCGCATCAAAAAATTGATATCTTGCGATTTCGAAAATTTTTTTTTCTACCGAAATGATCTATAAAGGCTTTCACTGCAAGAGAGAAAGTTGAAAACTAAAGATTCTATTGATTTTGTTTTTGACCTGGCTGAGAAGAGTTTGCTATGCAAACACAAGAAATTGTACAAACTCTCTTTCCACCATGAAATGTGTAATCAGAGCTTCAGTCTTTGCACATCTAGCATCATCACAAAACACCATTCTTTCACTGCAAAAAAATGAAAACGTAATCATCTATGTTAGTGTCACATTGAGGGTCAAGGCTTTGTTTGTTCATCAAACATGTAGGATTCTATAAGCCACTGGCCCTAAACAGACCATTTCAGTATAGCACGTTTACAAAATATTCCCCTCAAGATTCATTTGATGTAAGAGCTCCTCCTCCTAATTTTATATTTCATCTTAATATTACAGACCAAACTTAGAAGTACTAGCAGAGAATGCCAAACATCTTGAGAAAGTTATTTCTGACACAAATGAACTTGCAGTGAAAGTTAGCAGTAAAGTACGGACATTAGATCTTGTCAAGGTCGGTATATGAACAAATCTGATTAACTTAGGCCCCATTAACTCAGGTCACATGGGAACAATTGCATGATGTTCAAAGTTGTTTCATTCCAAAAAATTGTATGCTCAGGGGTCGCGTTCACACAGGAACAATTTGAATTGTATCGCTCTGTTCCAGAAATTGGAATGCTTTTAAATTGATCCAAAAAGTGGAACAGTATGCAATCGTCCTGTTGTGTTCTTGGATGAACAGAATAACTGGCCCAGAAAACGGAATTATGCAGTTTTTGTGGTAAAGCACATGCGTTATTGCTGAGAGCTATTCCCTTTAGATGTCATACTTGTCAAGTCTTTGTAAAGTATTTTGCTAAACTCATTGTTTATTTTCCTTGGCAAAAAATTTGAATGGATTGATTGAAGAGCAGAGCAATTAAAAACCAGTACTCAATTGTTCCATCTCTGTGTGGAACAACTAATTTTATCGTTCAATAAACTGGAACGAAAATGGAACGGTTCCATTGGGTACCTGTGCAAACGGGGCCTTCATGTTTAAGTTTCTGATGGTACATGTCTTTTGAAAAACTTAACTATTTTATTAGCTATGGTGTAATTTTGCTCTCTTATTAAGAAATTACGTTCTTCACAGTAAATATATGCAAACTTATCAAGGCTGTTTCTGACACCGTATTAGACATGATAGTCACCACTTATCATGATAAGCCTTTGATATTTAGTAGGGCAACGTTTCGGGAGAGATCTGTCTCCCATCATCGGCAAATTATGTTCTTGTAAGGGAAAAGATTAAAATCAATCCATTGTTTATTTCATGCAGCAATATGTTTCATAAATAGATTTTTCCACAATTGCACACCGCAGTAGATGGAATTTGGACCTGGACTACATGATCTACTTTTCCGCTGAGCTATAGCTATATTTTGTTTTGGTTTGGCCTTAGCTTGAAAATACTCTACATAATTTTCAAACACCGTAAAATAAAGCCTTTATTGAACGACTGCCCGATCAATGCTGGAAAATATTCGAACCTCAGCTTCCTGTGCGTAAATGGGGCGTAAATCATTCTTCGGTTGGAATATTTTCCGGCATTGACCTCGCAATCGTCCAAAAACCGTGACTTCCACCAAAAAGACTCGGATAATAAGGCTAATCTAGTGTTATATTTGCATCTATTTTTTGCAGAGTAGAGTACAAGATACTATAAAAAGAGTGGATGATATTCTAGATTTAAAGGTAGAACTTCTGATTTTGAATTTTGTACATGTTCTTTTGTTGTATCAACATTGATGACCAAAATACGCAATTTTTAGTATATCTACGGATGCTTTTAATATACGGATACCAAGTGAAAGTTTTCGATAATAAAACATTGTAGATAAAATTCTTTTTAAGACACTGTTTACACGAGAAAAATAGTACCGAACCAAAGATCCGTTGCTTTGTCCGATTTCTTTGTGTTTACACGGGAACCGAAGAAGGATACGACCTGGTTCCCAAAAAGTACCGGATCAATGCGTACATGTTTATTTGGGTCTCGGACAGATTCTACTGCGCATGCGCAAAATAACCCCCAATTTTGGTTTTTTTTTCACAATTTACATTGTTTTCAATAGGGGACTTTGAAACTCTGGTACTTGGGGTACAAAAGAGCTACAGAGAAAGTTAAAACTGATATCTGGACATCTCGCGAAGGGCAATCCAGCTCTGGGGCCGGATTTTCGAATTTCGTTTGTCTTGGGGGTGAAAAAGTGGTGCAAAGTTCCAATTTTTGGACCATTCTGCGTTACCGTAACTGAGACACAGGTTGTTGTTGGTACCTCTGTTTACGGAGTGGGTTAATCTAGACTAATAAATATATATACGAAAAACCTATATCGTATCCTTTCTTTGAACGGATCAACTCGGTAAACGGGATCTGCCGCCATAAGCAAAAAACAATTTTCCTGTTGTCGTACTGTCAAAGAAATCAGATTTTTTTGTTTTTTCCATCAGTCTTGCGTTGAAGGAGTTGAAATTGCAATGCAAAAAGAAGAATTCGAACAAGTAAGTGTTGACAAAACTACAGATAAATTGAATGTAGAAATTTTAAAGAAAAATCTTTGCTATGAAGAAGCACTAGCATCGAAAACAATAGCGTCTTGGCTAAATACCAACCTCGTCCCCAGGCCTCATATCGAATTTCCTTGAATCTCAACCGTCAAATCGATTTTGGCCCTGGTACCGGCCACAAAATCTGCCAAAATACTGGCAATTTTGGCCTAGGCATAAAAACAAGATGTAGAAGCAGATGTTCTTAGAAAGGAAATGCAAGGAATTTCATTGATAACTGACTATGATAACTGTAAGGCAATATACAATATCTCATGTAGCATTATTTTTTGCTTTTTTCACATGTTTTTCACATAGTTTTCGGCCTATTTTGGTGTGAAATTTTGAAGAAACTGTGTTGTCACTTAAAATATCTATTGTTTGAGCAGCCAATCAATTTGCGAATAGACAAGGCCGATACCAGGGTCGAATATGGACGGCGGAGTTTCACGTAGAAGCTTAATCACCCTGGGGACGAGGTTGGGCTAAAAACAAGAAAGAGGAAGTGAAGACGAATACGAAAAAATAAAGATGCGGATCGAATAATTGAGAGAAATGATAACATCTGAAAAATGAAGTTGGAGTGACTTTGTGTTAGTGCGAACAAGCACGATAGTTTTGAAAATAGGATTCTCCTGTTCAAAGTGCTCTGTCGAGAAAGCGAAAATGAATGTTGCGCTATTCTGTATTATCTTCTTGTTTTTAGGCTTTATTATAAGCTTGATGAACGAGCTTAGGATTTTGGTACAATGTATTAGATCTAAGCAACTTAGGATTTTGGTCAGATCTAGAGTTGCTTATTTTTAGCCAATATCTGGATCTATAGTTGCTTAAATGTTGCTTAATTTTATTCAACTAATTTTCGTTATTATATATGTAAGAAGGATGAATAAGAAAAGACGTCATATTTTCGGTCGTTCAGTACGTCTATCTAACAAAAGAAAAACTTAAGTACAATGTGTATTAAGAAATATTATTTGTTTTATAGGGCAATCTAAAAGTGTTGTGTTCCTTTGGAATATATATGTACAGAACTGAAGTTGCTTGATAATTTTTCAAATCCTGTTCAGTTGCTTTATAAACGAGTTGCTTATAAAAAAAATCGTGTAGCGTTCGCAGCGCCATGATATTTCTGGCATGACTTTGTGTTCTGATAAGGTAAGATTTAGACTTAGGGTAAGTCTACAGCTGTATGAATACGAGGTACGGTTCTTCTTTCGTGAATGAGTTTATCTTTTTATTTTAGGAACTGATTTGAAACATTCGTTTGATTTCCTGCACGATGCCCAAGCGAAACTACAAGACAAAGTACGTCAGAAATTCGACGCTGCGATGAACAGCGGGAATGGTGCTGCGGTGGAACGGTAAGAAGAAAAATCTTTCTGGCATATTAAGGAAATACACTCATATCTCTTTATCTGTATAAAATATATTTTTCATTATTGGCGAACACTAGGATAGATTTTTCTACAAATGGCATGCCACAATAGATGGAATCCGAACCTGGACTGCATGACCAGAGACCCAACGACGTTTCCACTGAGCTATAGAGCTCAATGAAATCGCCGAGTAACTCTCTGAGTCATACAGCCCAAGGCTCTCCTCCCTTTTGGCCTTTTGTGTTTGGGCTATGTTGAGCTTTCTTCAGTACTGCATATACATTTATATTTATTGGTCATGAATGGCGAACACTAGGATAGATTTTGGCAAACAAATGTTTATTATATTACTCTATCTTCTAGATTTTTCAAGTTATTTCCATTGGTGGGCATAGAGGACGAAGGACTTGTAAAGTTTTCGAAATATCTTAGATCGCAGGTTCGTTCAAATTGACTTCTTACTTATTTATTATATTCATACTAGGATTATTCTCATACTTAAAACTTTCTTTCTTGCATGCGAATTAAGTACTAAAATGATTTTATTAATCTTACTACCAGTGGCGTACAGTAATGTCATGTATTTTAGGTTCTGTTAGTGCAAGAACTAAGAGCCCCGATCAAAAGGGCCCCAGATTTTTCCGTATTGTGTGCTTTTTGGCCATACTATGCTAAAAGTCTTCCTAACGTCACTTAGCAAACACCCGTAAACAGTCATTAACCACTGGACACGTTATGTGCGTTTTTCAAGGTTAGGGCATATTCTCAAACATTTTCCCACCACCCCTCCCCCCTCTAGCTCTCTTTGCTTCGCCAAAGGGCTCATTTTACTAAATACCTACAGTCCCCGAGCTTTTGCGCTCCTCCTTACTGCACGAGGAAAGATAAAATTGTAATAAACTTCAAGGGCGTAAATATCAATGGTTGTTTTTCTGACTGCATAATACAATACGGACATCAATTCTTTTTCCAAAGCATTTAAAAGTTAAAAGAAATTCTCTTCGTTTTGAGTCAGAACTAAGAGTTTCTAAAGAGGCCCAAAAATAAGGAACTTTAAGAACTAGGCCTTG
Organism: Chrysaora quinquecirrha; assembly: GCA_014526335.1. Lineage (NCBI taxonomy): Eukaryota > Metazoa > Cnidaria > Scyphozoa > Semaeostomeae > Pelagiidae > Chrysaora > Chrysaora quinquecirrha. The sequence continues at coordinate 199,505 of JACTAT010000160.1, read as the reverse complement.
GGGCATGTTCCTTATAAAAAAAGCGTGTAATTCATTACGGACATCAATTCGTTTTCAAAAACATTTAAAAACTAAGAAAAGATTTCTCTTCGTTTTGAGTCAAAACTAAGAGTTTCTAAGCTACTCAGCTGTGCGATTACAGAGTTCATTAAAAAATTTTAATTTAAACAATTGGGTTTACAGTATTTCCTCTATTAAATGCGCTTGTGTAAAAAGTCTGCCTCAAAGAGGAGCAATTATTTGGAAATTTATGAGTAAAAGTAAGTTTTGCAGTAACTGGCAAAAGGTGTCTCTTGGTTCACTTCATCAAGAGCTAGCACACACGCTGTCAAAGGAGTGTCTAGGACCAATCTGATAGGCAACTCAATGCAAAGGGGCTGCTTATTTTGAGGGAGGATGCTTATTCCAGGCATATTAAGTCACATACTGTAAGCTAAGGATCATTCTGATCGATATTCTAATAGCTTTAGATTTCATTTCTTCTTGTTTTGCGAAAGGTTGCAAGCATGGCAGAATTAAACTTGGAAACTGCTATCAAAATTAACCCAGAAGGTAATCAACAATTTTATCAATTAAAAAAAATTTAAAATGATTATGTAAAAAACCAGAGGGCATAACTCTGCTTGAGGGTACCCTAGAGGATGTTTGACTGCATATTTTTTTCATATTCATATTTAATTATTTTGACACGAAAAACCTTTCAGCTGAAATATATATAATACAATAATAGCAAAACAAAAAAAAAATATTCATGAGGATTCCTAATTTACAATTTACATACAGGCCTATATTGATAAAAGTTTAAGCTGATCTTCCAAGGGGTCGTGTTTGTGTTACGTTTCAGCTCGTCAAATAATCCTTTAAATGTTTTTTGAATTGGTGTAAGGTAGGAAGCTCCCTAATGTTCATAGGGATTTCATTCCAAGCCTTTAGAGCTGTGTAAGAGAATCTCTTTTTGGAGTACTCCAGATTATACTTTGGAATTTGAAGATTATTGCAAAATCTGGTATTGTAACTAGAGTAATGCGATCTTCGTTGGAATTTGTTCCAAAGGTTTTCTGGACATAGTCTATTTGTGATTTTATATGTCATAACTGATCGATCAAACGTTACTAGTTGTTGAGTCGTTAAAAGTTTTTTCGACCAGTGATCCTTTATTCTGGCAGTGTCGATTATTGTAATTGCCCTGTCTTGTAGGCGCTGTAAAGCTCTTTCTGACTATTTCATGGACTCTATCTTGGGAGGGACTTTATTGTAATTTCAAAAACAATAAATAAGCTTGATCGTTCCACCATCAGATAATCCATGTATACTTTTCCGCCTTGAAGGCTCCAATAGGCCCCCGTGACCTTCCCCTACACCACACCCCCTAGAAACCTCCATTTAAACGAAGCGTTAAGAACTTAAAATTTCATTCCATGCTGTTTCTTGATTTACTAGATAGAAGAGCGAACATCATCTTTGCTGATACACTGACATTACTGTTTGAAGGAATTGCAAGAATAGTTGAAGATCATCAACCTTTAGTTGACACATACTACGGTAATTTTTCAAATATTTACGATTTTAGGTGAAGGAAAGTAAGGTTGAGGTTTGTAACCAAATTCTACCCTAGACTCATTACATAAATCCCACTCTTCGCAAACAGCAACGGCAGTCTTTAGCAACAGCAACAACTGTTTACTTAAAAAATGGAATTGGGTTGCCTGATGCTCAGAGTGGTTCTGAGCGACCTATCGAAATTAGATTAGCCTAAGAAGCGAAAAGTACGACTCGTGGAATAAGACTATATCTACCCTAGGCTTCTGAGTCGAAGTTTTCATTTACCCTTGGGCCCTGGTCCTAATGCTTATACCACAGCAGCATGTAGCCATTCAAGGTGCTCATTGCTACCAACTAAGTACTTGCTTATATACCCTGGTAGAGAGAGGCACAATTGTGTTAACAACTTGCCCAAGGATGCTATCTCTTGAGCTAGGAAGGTATGGTAGTGACTCAAACACCAAACATTTAAACCTTTTACGGAATTTTCAATGATGGGAAAAAAAACAAGCAAGGGGGCTCGGCCTCTCACGTAAAGCATGCTCTGTGGGAAAATTTTTAAAACTGACGTTGTTAGAGTTAATCTGAATTTTAATTCCTTTCATTAAGTTTTGCCCGTTTGTTTGGTTCATGGAATCGGACGAAAGCTGTAGCTCTGTTTTGACTTATGCCAATGGGGCAAAAACATTAATTTTTCGCTCATTGTAAGGGTAAAACTAGGGACCTACTTGGGCAAATGCCCTACCATTCATAACGTTAAAAAATACCTGCTGGTGCATGAAACGCTAAGCACTGTGCCACATAGACCGAAGACTTGGCAGTTTTAGAAATTTTTATGTCCCCAGAATATTTTGCTTGAACTTCGTTAACTTTTGGGTTTTGAACATTTTATAAAGCAATTTTGTTACGAAATGGTTCGGGGCGAAACGACATACCCTGAGTATTTGTAGTTTGTGCATAATAGTATTCTAAACTTTTTTGCCTGTAATATCTCGCGTAATGTGAGGTATGTTATATAAGGTTGATGAAAACGTGGGTTTTAAAACCAAGAGTAAAATTACCATAAACTAAGTCCTCTTGTTATTATTCTTAATAATATAGTACTAAAGCTTATTGCTCTCTTTGCTAGGCCCTGGAAGAATGACGTCAGTACTCGAGAAACTCCAGGTACCGTCGTAGTTATGAAATATTTTAGGAAAAATGAAATTGAAGTGCAGCACAGAAATGAAACCTTGTAATTTTTTATATGTTACGGAGGAATAAATACTTAGTCGAATCACTCACTTTAACTCTAACCCTTTTTCGTTGAAATCCGCTAAAGCTGGGCGCAAGCCGTGCCAATATGTTGGCCAACATGTTGGCTCGGTTTGCTATCGATTTTGTCCAAGTAAACAACATCGTGTTAATGAAAAAAGTTGGCCAACCTTTTTAAACATGCTTGAAAATGTTTGCCAGCCAGTATTTTCATCGATTTGAGCAAAATTGATGTTTTGGTACGGTTTGCTATGTCTCGCCAACATTTTGTCACAACATTTACAATTTCAGCCGTTATTTCGGAGACCTTGAAACGAGAAATAGATTTACGTTGGCGATTTGAGTTGGACCACGAGTTTTTCTTCTTCGTCACCAATCAAAAGAGCGAGCAATAAACAAACAGCTGCTTTCTTTTCGACAATGCTTGCAAAAAGGATCATTTGTAGATGACGTCAGCAACCGAAAACATCTCAGATGTACTCAGAGAACTTTAACTAATACCAAAAGCTTAGACTTATTACTTGATTCCCAGTTATCGCTCATCAGACCGAGACTAATACCAAACCGAGGTAGCTCAAACTGTGACATTCATTTCAATAGCGATAACTACGACTCAGGTAATCAGTCTACCAAAGACTTAGATTTTGATTAATATTCTTTTCACAGGAAGAATGTGACATACAATCGCAAAATGTCGTCGAACAATTCCTGCTGTCTCGTAACTTCGAATCAATGGTAAGAGAAACATTTACTTTGATCTTTGGTACAGGACGCTTTGAATTTGTACTTGATTTGCACTTTTTTCAATAAGCAACTTAACTTTTGTCCAGCCCTCAAAGCTTAAATCTTAGACATTTTAGTGATTATTGCTATTGCTTGCCCAATATATCCCAGGGTAGGAACTAATTCAAATTTTAGGAAGGCGTTTCATTCTATGTATTTATTTTTTGCTTTGTTTTAGTTTACGGATGTTAAGAAAAGTCAGAAGGTATCAACCAAGTCATCATCAAACATACAAAGGTAAACTGATTTAGCTAGATTTGAATATCACCCATAAAAAAAATTCTAAGAACTACAATAAACCGAACCTCTTGAACAATAAATCGTCTGAATAGGACGCTGTGGGTCTATGTTTCCTATGCCAAAAACACAGCTAAGCACAGCACGGTCGGTTGATCGAACAGTCTGTGAAACCTGCCAGCTTTGGCGGCAGAAGGTCTAGGAAGCTAAACCTGCCGTTTTCAGAAGACGGTACAAAAAAAATTCGCTTCGAAGTCCACCAAATGAGAAGGGGTCTGCCGAAAACAAAAGATGACTAAAAATACGCCCTACCTTAAACTAGACCGTCCATATTCGATACCCAGTCAAGTTGATTTACAGTTGAGAACTTATCTTGGAACGAAGATGGAATGGATGCAATAAACCATTTGCAATAGGTATAGCAACGCGCCAAATCTTTCTGGAAGATGGCATTTGTGCTTGGTATGGGATCTTCTCCCCGATTCAATCGCACTTAGAGAAAATCCCCTACCAACACATCTGCCATCTTCCGGATAACGTCGTGCAGTACCTTAACCCTTGGCAAATGGTTTGCGTTTAAAACTCTTGAGAAAATCAGCGTTTTTGAGAATTTGTTGAGGGTTATGGGTTAAGCACAGTGGTTAATTACAGCTCTTCCCTACCTCTGAACAGTTTTGTTTTTTAATTTTTTCTTGTATAGAGAGACTCAACAATCCTTTTCAGAAATGCCGGCCAGAAGCATGCATCTAGCCTTCACGCTAGAAGAGGGTTTTTCAAACTATAGGGTGTGCACGTTTTTTATTAGAACAACTTTTATAAGAAAAGTCAGCCAGAGATGTGGGTCAAATTTTTTTGTTTTTTTAGGAAAACTAGCCAAAGACCTTGCCTTGAAACTCACTTGAAACGTGTTTTTAAAAACTACTACTCCAATTTTTAAATTCCACAATATTTCCCCTTTTCAGACTTGATCCACGTGACCTTGATATACTGCTTGGTGAGATTGTTTTACTTTGTGCAAGGACCGAACTCTATTTGAGATTCCTGCGAAAGAGGCTACAAGTGTGTATGAAATTATCTACACTTTTTTTCTTTTATAAGAACAATTTTATAAGAACACGAGCCTGGATTTTGCCCAGATTTTAAGAACAAATTAAGAACAAGCTGAGGCTGGCCTTTTAAAAAGCGCTAAAAACATCAGCTAAATATGTAAGCCAGACATTCAAACTGAACGTAAAACGCAAGCAAACAAAGAAATAGACAAGATTGCTGCATTTTCACACAAACCTAGTACCACCCTAGACTTTCATTAAAAAATATAGATATCTAAGTAACCAAGGAATTAAGAACAGATTAAGAACATTTCAGGCCTAAAAACGGCAAAATCTTAAGAACAGCTAGCCTCGATCAAAGTTTCCTGGTTCTTATAAAAGAAAAAGAGTGTACTACAGTACAGAGTTCAGAAAAACGTTGAACCTTCCTCGGGCAACCTATTGAAGCCATCCAAGCCATCTTCATTATCGAATATTTTTTCTTTATTTAACTATACAGATTTGGATAATATATACAGAAGTATCAAAATTAGAATCCCTCTATTTAACACTCAGAGAAGGCAGCCAATTTTAGCTGAAAAAGTTTTTTGAAACTGAATTTCTTATAAAAATCACTTGACCTTCCTCAAATTCATTAATACAGGCAAAACCTTCCTCCGGCTCGCAACTTAGGTACCATGTGTTAAAACTTTCGAGCGAATTGATTGGTTGCGCTTCAGACGCGCTTGAAAAATTGAAGTTAATTTGGTTTTCAAAGTTCGCGTACTGCAAATGCAATAGCCGCATAAAATCAGCCTAAAAACAGCATAAAGTGGCCTGCCAGGTCAGGATACACTGACTAGGGATTCAGGACTTTTAACCCAAACTTATTCCGGTCTTTTGCTAATTATAAATTATGTATTGGGAAATTTTCTGCTTCTTAAGACCCCCGATACTCCTACGGTACCCCTTTGGCACCCCTTAGCACCTTTTCATAGGTGAAATTTTCTTGATAGTATTTTATTTTTAAACTACTTGCTTCAGTAAAATTCGCTTATATGGCCCGTAAGCAACTATGATGGTTAAACTCCAAACTTTTGATAATTGATCTGATTACGTATGTTTTTCTAGACTGATCTGGAAAGCTTACCCGAAGATGAACGTGTAGAAGGTTAGCCTTGTTTTATTTTAGTTGGTTTTATTTCGATTTATTTTATACCATAACTTGTAGAAATGACTTCGTCATGCAAAAAATGTTGATGACGTTTTGAATTGTTTTTAAGTGAATGGAGCATTTAAAATCTTCCTACCAGGGATTAGGAAATAGGGTTAAACGGCATGTACGAACTAATATTGGGGAACACAATTTTCGGTAAAGATAGCAGCCTCTCCTCAATTCAAAACTGCAACCCATCCTTAAGCATGCTTTTGCTATAGGACAGCATTAACTGGATTATGATTGATCCAGATTGTGCAGAAAATTACAACGAAGTTGGATTCAAAATGACTGGCATATCATTGTTTCATTCAGGGGCCTTTCATTTAATTTTTCCTAGTCAAAACCAAATTGCCGATTCAACGTAAATAGCTAGATAGAAAGATTTGTTTTTTTCACTCGGAATCTACAATTAATTTTATTGATCAGCCCACTGTATTCCGTAAACTAATAAGTGTTCAAACAATATGCCAATCCAGCTTCATTTTTGCATTTGGTGCATTTTGATCCGCATCTGGTTATATTCCGCCTTTGTCAATTGTTTCGGTTTATTTTTGACGTTTGTATCCTGCGGAATGTCAGGCGAAAACAGCTTTTTAGTATGTTTCAAGAAGTTTCCGCGTTTCCTTGCCATATTGAAGGTTTGTGCAACGTAGAGACTATTTAAAATGTTGTTCATTTTAGACCCTGCTGCCTTGGAAGATCGACTGATTTCTAATTGTGGATTAAGTCGAAAATTACAAGTAAGAAAGCTTTGCATATAGACCTGTTCAAAGAGATCTTGGTCGACCCGACATTTTTCTGGAAATTGGTAGATATATGGAGTAAGGGAATCCTCTCTGTGTGCAAAGACCTTGATTACCGTGGCTTTTGGAGAGACAGTGCAGCAGATTTTACTTCTAATTCACGAATAACAGAAGAAAAAGGGGAGAAATGGAATCTGTGACAGTAAATATTGAAATTATCTACAGAAACTCGGAAAAGAAAGTGAAAGTAACTCACAAAAAGGAAAATAGTTGATCAAACGCTTCATAGAGCAGATGAACTGTTACGTGAAGCCTTTCTTTCACTTTGTATCCCATTAAACGTGAATTTGAAGCAAAATTTGCTGCAATGTCTCTCCTAAAACGACCGCTATTCCGGTCTTTGCACGTAGAGAGAATTTCCTTACTCAAAATGTCTACCATTTTCCAGAAAAATTGGCTAGAATTGCTGTATTGATAGTACGTATAATAATTGAAGACTATCGATTCAGCTTTGAAAAGATTTAAGCTTTATGTATCTGGTGTGCAATAACAATGACCAAGAAATAAGAACCATGAGGCAATGGTGTGGAAATCAAGATGCAAAGATAGCTCTCTAGTATAGAGTAACACTGGGCCTAGACGTGACACTTTTAAACGATATTTTTCTGTTGGAAATCATTATCTTTATTGAAGCCTGGTTCTCATTTGTAGTGAACCTAATCGACAATCGGAGACTGTCTTCAATCATTTACCAATGTAAATTGTCCTCATATGCTGCTTGTCAGTGATGATCTGTCATCCTTCGTGCTCCGTGTTGCCACGTGTAACATAAAAACAAAGAACCTATTTTGATAAAGACAACACACGATCGGAGGCGATGGTCGCCCATATGGAAAACTATTGTTCTGATATAACATAAGCATTGTAAGCCCGTCCATCCATAGGCCATGTACTCCCCCCCCCTTCCGCGAAAGCCACGATATCCAACAGTCTGCGATATATAAGAAATCTCAATGAACTCCTCTAGAAATGGACGAAATGAAATACATCATTGGCTATAGTGTATTTGATAGCTCAACATTTCACTATCAATTTGCGTTAACAATTTTCCATAAAGTTCATGTTATAAAATGTTTGTAGACGCTGATTGGGGATTACATATTAATGGAAGAATATTTTATGAGAGAAATGGTTCTGAAGGTACGTATCAAATATTCTCTTATAAAACTCCCTTTCTTTGCCTATTGAGAATAATCTAAAATAATTAAATTTCTATACAGTTGACATCCGCTATCTCGACTGCCCGCTATCTGGAACATTCGCTATCTCGAACGATTTTCCATTTCCCTCGTTTTGGTATAAGGGTTTGTATAGAAATATCATCCGCTATCTCGAACCCCGTTATCTCGAACATTCGCTATCTCGAACCATTTTCGATTTCCCATGGAGGAAAAACTGCTCTTTGTCTCGAACTTTACCAAATTTTCTGCTGAACTGGATAAAGAGACAGGCTGAAAATATGTTTAAGTTCGCCTGGCAGCGGGAATGTGCAGCAGCTAAGTGATATCCTGCCTATGTATACGATAGATGAAGCTGTCGAGATGTGCTGCATCGCCATTATCTCAATTTCACAAACAGTAGGGATGAAAGCAGATGAGCTTTGACTCATATGTAAAAAATACCAGACTTGTTTGATGAAATTTGGGATCAGTAACCCTGCATGTTAATAGGGGTTCCTTTTCTGACTTAAAAACTATAATTTTTCATATTTATATGAGGCATCCTATATTTCGAACATTCGCTATCTCGAACAAATTCCAGTTTTCCTTGAGAGTTCGAGATAGCGGATTTCAACTGTAGTTGTTTTACTGCACTCACACCTTGATAAATATCATTGCCCTGACCCAGCAACTGTGGTACATGTATGTCACTCGTGAACAAACCTATCCTAATGTGTCTCATTCATGGAAAGACGTACGTAAATATGTATGCTACTAAAGATGGCTCATAATAGCAAAATACAAAGCAAAAATGGGCGGAAAGCCTTTGGAAAGTGCATTATATCAATGGGATAGCGCTGTTTTTTTTTCATCTAAATGTTTAAAATTAAATTGTGATTCTGTTTTAGGCAGTTTCACTGGACGTGACAGACAGCGACTCACAAATCTCTAGTATGGTGGATGATGTGTTTTTCATTATACAGAAATCTCTCATGTAAGAATTTGTTTCTGAATATCTTGATCTAGGATGCAAATATTTTTCTGGATCAAGTAAAACCTGGGGTAATTTCATCCGAACCAGGTTTATAAGAATGTTTTAAACGTTTTTGATAAACTTCAATCCTGGTCAAAATTGTGCGAGACAACTTGTTGGTGGCGCCCTTTCCCCCATATCCGGATGGGTGATGGAGTTTTCCGGCCAGTATGTCTGTATGATTGTTATCTGAAACATTTTGGCCATGATTGTAGGTTTATCGGAATGGTTTGAGTATGTTTGACTAACTACAGGGTGGCCCAAGAAAAGGGAACCCCTAACTAAATAATTTATTAATAATTTATTCTTAAGTTAGAATTTCATGAAATTAATACTACATGATATTCAACTCAAGTGAGATACATCTTGTAAATATCATGATGATATGGGTTAGTATCTCTGAATAAATTGACGTTAAAACTTTACAATCCAAAAACGTACTTTAACAAAATATTCAACTTTATACCCTTACGTAATCCTTACGCAGCAAAACAGAAAAATCAATAACTCATTCTTTCAGTCAAATGATATTCAAAATGTCCTCAATCCTGATCACTACACTTCTATAATATGAGTGACCATACATTAATGGTCGTGACAATTTTACTCTGGGATAATGATTCTCCTTCACGCACGATTGCAGTACAGTACGCAATGATGGAATATAAACAGCTGGTTTTTGGACATCATGAATGTTAATGTCCCATTGCGCCGAGATGGAAGCTCTTATCACCAACATATTTCTACACGACAGCGCATTTGACTTGAATGTTACCTGGTATAAATTTGATAAAATTCCTCCTTGAAAAAATTAATTAACCTAAGGGGGTCCCTTCTTTTGGGCCACCCTGTAGATTTATCGGCATTCTTTGATAAAGTAGGTTTATTGGAGCTTTAAAACTTAATTTCGTCATTATCCGAAATTATTTCATTTCATTTCATTTATTCAAAAACTAGAAAAATATTATTAATAAAAAGCTACAATTACTGCAGACATAAATTCATATAAAAGAGGAAGGTAGCCCTTCAACCCGCAGGCTGACTTTCAAGGGGCCATCCTTCATAGCCTTAATATGTTTCGATGGTTTAACTGCATTCTCTAGATATCATAGTATTGTGGCATTAACGTAGTATTTGTTACTGCAGTTAAATGCATATGGTTCGCTCTCATTCTTCCATACTTATATTTCAGGCGCACCGTCTCTACATCAAATATGGATGCTATTTGTGCAATGGTAAATAACGCAAGGTAATATAACGTGTATAACATGCTTATCTAAACCAATACAAAATCACTCACTAACCACTTACTGTGAGAACCCTATAACGAAGCATAATCTGTTGTTTTTACAAGCCAAGAATGCCTGGGGGTTACTTCATTGTTCGACATACTAGGTGTGCCGCCCAGGTTTTCCCAACTCAGCCATGCCTACCGCTAAATTTGCTAACTTTGTTGACCCAGTTATGGGAGAACAGTTAAGCTCTTTACCCATTTATAGCAGTATATGAAATTTACCGACTCAATTTAAGCGCCTTTAAACATCTCGGACAACCCTAAAATATGGTAGGAAAGTTTTTGCAGCTGTTGATTCATTGGTAGAAGTTAAATCAGCTCAAGCTGCCGTTAAGGCGTTCTATGCAGTAGGGCTGCTGAAGTAGTGGCACAGTATTGGCGCTGTTGGTTTCAAGCGTCACAGTTATCTTACAGTTACGCTGAATAAAATGGACAAAGTTTTCATAGCTTGGTTCTAATTTGCCGCGGCAAAACTTCGGTGCATTACCTAGGCCTAATAAAAACGAACGTCTAAACGGATACTGCTCTACAAAGCGCAAAATATTGGTCACACAGGAATGTGAACGAACCTCTGTACACCAGACACCTCTCTATAAAGGACGAAAACGTTGGTCACATAGATATCTTGTTTGTTGTAATTCAGATTTTCTAATTTTTTTAACCATTTTCTGCAGCTCCCTTATTTTATCGGATTATAAAGAAATCCTACGAACCAAAATAAAAGGAGGATATCCTTCGTCAAGGTATCTGTACCTTTTTTGTTTTATATATTTTATTGTTTACCTATATTTTACTGTACTCTATCCTTAGATAGATTTTCCACAAGTTGTATACCACATTAGATGGGATTCAAACCTAGAGTGCATGATCAGAGAGCCTTTTTGTTGATGGTCGTTGACTCCTTGATCGTGCAGCCCAGGTTTGAATCCCATCTATTGTGGTATGTCACTTGTGGAAAAATCTATCCTAATGTTAACCATTCATGATTAATATAGAGGCTCAACATAGCCGAAAAACCGAAATACAAAAATGTCTATGCAGAGGAAAGCATTGGGCTGTATGACTTGGAGAGTTAATTGGCGATTTCATTGAGCTCTATTGCTCTGAAACGAAACGGCAGACTAGACACAAGAAAGACAAAACATTTAAACAGCTATTTATGTATGCTATCTATGAGGGTCTCAAATAGTCGCTCAGCCCCGACATGAATAATGACCAATCCCTTAGCCTAACGTATAAGCCCTGAATGCCAGGGCGAAATATTAGCATTCGTACTATGATTATTCATGTGTATTCAGAAGTTACCGATGCATGTGTATAATTCAGTATGTATGTTGATTTTTTTAGTCTTGATATCTCTGGCATGTTGCAAGGCAAATTGCAGTCAGGAAGCCAAAGCCAGGACACTGCGAAGCAGAAAAGAAATTTCCTTGTACATATTTCTAATCTTTGTTTGTTTTTTTTCTTTCTTATATTCATGTTTCTTTCTTATATTCATCTTTCTTTCTTTCTTTTATTCATCTTTCTTTCTTTCTTTTATTCATCTTTATTATCTTTCTTTCTTTCTCTTTTTCAACTTTCGTTCCTTCTTTTATTCACCTTTCTTTCTTTCTTATATTCATCTTTATTTCTTTTGTTCATCTTTTCTTTCTTTCTTTTATTCACCTTTCTTTCTTTCTTATATTCATCTTTATTTCTTATATTCATCTTTTATTTCTCTCTTTCATTCATCTTTCTTTTTTTCATTTTTCACCTTTCTATCTTTCTTTTATTCATCTTTCTTTCTTTCTTTCTTTCTTTCATATCAAATGCAGTAAACTCCTGAAAATATTAAGTTGTATGGTTTAAGAATGTATGGTTCTGAAGAAAGCTCCACACATTCCAAACATAAAGTCAAATAGAACAGGAGCCTTTGGCTGTGTGATTTGGAGAGTAACTCGACGATTTCATCGGGCTCATTAGCTCAGTAGAATTGCTGTTGGCTCTCTGATAGTGCAGTCTTGGGTTTAATACGAAATCAAGGGGCATCGAAAGCTGTTCGGTATAGGGGCCTTTGTCATTATAATTGTTTCGGACGGCAGGATTAGGAATTAAAGAACTAATTACAGATAATATGAGAAATTTATGGAAAGAGAACAGCTCGAACCTTCGATATGCTCTGTCTAGCTTTGTTGTACAAAGCCAGACGCCCCAGTTTCAAAATCTATTCTGATTGTAAGAATTTCCACCATAATGTCCAGCTATATCTAATTCATTGTTACATAAATCTAGTTTGTTCCTAATTAATTTTACTAATGCTATTATCTGTCATTAGTTTGCTATTTATTTATTTAATCTCTGTTTTTCTATCTCTAGGTTGCTCTGAATAATATTGAAGTTAGCACTGAAAACCTTCAAAAGCTAAAGAATATCATAAAGGTAAAATAAATGAAATTTGCTTACTTAAAATTTAGATGAAAGTTAAAAGTAGATCTACTTTTAACCTTCACTTAAAGTTAGATGAAGGTCAAAAGTAGATCTACTTTTAACCTTCACTTAAGGTTAGGTGAAGGTCAAAAGTAGATCTACTTTAAACCTTCACTTAAAGTTAGATGAAGATCAAAAGTAGATCTACTTTTAACCTTCACTTAAAGTTAGATGAAAGTTAGAAGCAGATCTACTTTTAACCTTCACTTAAAGTTAGATGAAGTTCAAAAGTAGATCTACTTTTAACCTTCACTTAAAGTTAGATGAAGGTCAAAAGTAGATCTACTTTTAACCTTCACTTAAAGTTAGACGAAGGTCAAAAGTAGATCTACTTTTAACCTTCACTTTAATTAAGATGAAGGTCAAAAGTAGATCTACTTTTAACCGTCACTTAAAGTTAGATGAAAGTCAAAAGTAGATCTACTTTTAACCTTCACTTAAAGTTAGATGAAGGTCAAAAGTAGATCTACTTTTAACCTTCACTTAAAGTTAGATAAAGGTCAAAAGTAGATCTTCTTTTAACCTTCACTTAAAGTTAGATGAAGGTCAAAAGTAGATCTACTTTTAACCTTCACTTAATGTTAGATGAAGTTCAAAAGTAGATCTTCTTTTAACCTTCACTTAAAGTTAGATGAAGGTCAAAAGTAGATCTACTTTTAACCTTCACTTAAGGTTAGATGAAGGTCAAAAGTAGATCTACTTTTAACCTTCACTCTTAAAGTTGGATGAAGGTCAAAAGTAGATCTACTTTTAACCTTCACTTAAAGTTAGATGAAGGTCAAAAGTAGATCTACTTTTAACCTTCACTTAAAGTTAGATGAAGGTCATAAGTAGATCTACTTTTAACCTTCACTCTTAAAGTTGGATGAAGGTCAAAAGTAGATCTACTTTTAACCTTCACTTAAAGTTAGATGAAGATTAAAAGTAGATCTACTTTTAACCTTCACTTAAGGTTAGATGAAAGTTAGAAGCAGATCTACTTTTAACCTTCACTTAAAGTTAGATGAATTTCAAAAGTAGATCTACTTTTAACCTTCACTTAAAGTTAGATGAAGGTCAAAAGTAGATCTACTTTTAACCTTCACTTAAAGTTAGACGAATGTCAAAAGTAGATCTACTTTTAACCTTCACTTAAATTAAGATGAAGGTCAAAAGTAGATCTACTTTTAACCGTCACTTAAAGTTAGATGAAAGTCAAAAGTAGATCTACTTTTAACCTTCACTTAAAGTTAGATGAAGGTCAAAAGTAGATCTACTTTTAACCTTCACTTAAAGTTAGATGAAGATCAAAAGTAGATCTTCTTTTAACCTTCACTTAAAGTTAGATGAAGGTCAAAAGTAGATCTACTTTTAACCTTCACTTAATGTTAGATGAAGTTCAAAAGTAGATCTACTTTTAACCTTCACTTAAGGTTAGATGAAGGTCAAAAGTAGATCTACTTTTAACCTTCACTTAAAGTTAGATGAAGGTCAAAATTAGATCTACTTTGAACCTTCACTTAAAGTTAGATGAAGGTCTAAAGTAGATCTATTTTTGACTTTCAGTTAAAATTAGATGAAGGTCAAAAGTAGATCTACTTTTAACCTTCACTTAAGGTTAGATGAAATTTAGAAGCAGATCTACTTTTAACCTTCACTTAAAGTTAGATGAAGTTCAAAAGTAGATCTACTTTTAACCTTCACTTAAGGTTAGATGAAGGTCAAAAGTAGATCTACTTTTAACCTTCACTTAAGGTTAGATGAAGGTCAAAAGTAGATCTACTTTTAACCTTCACTTAAAGTTGGATGAAGGTCTAAAGAAGATCCATTTTTAACCTTCAGTAAAAGTTAGGTGAAGGTCAAAAGTAGATCTACTTGTAACCTTCACTTAATGTCAGATGAAGGTCAAAAGTAGATCTACTTTAACCTTCACTTAAATTATTATTTTCCACCTCGGGCAATTCATATTATTTTGACAAAATTGTTTGTCCATTATTTCATTCTTTTTTATAGTTTGAATGTGATAAATTGTTTATTAAAATTGGTAACACTGGAAAGGAAAAAGTTGAAGTAAGGATGGAATTGTTTTAATAAGAAATTATTCACTTTATGTCAAATGCTACAAATGCTATGATTAAATCTTATATTATTTACTTAAATAGTTTCGACGTGCTACTAAAGCTCTTTGGCCCTGACGAATTTATTTTTAAATATTTGAAATTATTCTTCAGATCTTCAAATCAAAACAATAAGAGCCGTGAATTAATTAGATAATCAGTTCCACATTAGAACCGACGCTTACGACCCTCGGTCGCTCACAGTCGTAATGATCGTGAGAACATGTTTCCATTGAATAGGGAAAGCAATACAGTCGGTCGCAGACGGTCGCCGATCCTATTCGGATCCCTCTACGATTTTATGGATAACCAAGCTTTATTCAAGAGGGCATTTGAAGGGAGCTTTTTATCTAATTCTTTTCTTCTTAATATTTGCTATCAATTTCATTGCATTAATTTTTTCAGAGTTGTCTTTCCGATATGACATCATGCACTCAAGCCCTAAGAGATCTTTTACAGGTAAGAAATGAAATGAAATATACAGTTAATTAAGATTTAAAGCACAATAAATTTTGCAAGGTTAATTGTGTAACAATACTTAGAATCCCCGGAATAGGGAATATCCACTTATCCACTTATCCCCTTATCCACTTATCCACTTATCCACTTATCCACTTATCCCCTTATCCACTTATCCACTTATCCCTTTATCCACTTATCCACTTATCCACTTATCCCCTTATCCACTTATCCACTTATCCACTTATCCCCTTATCCACTTATCCACTTATCCCCTTATCCACTTATCCACTTATCCACTTATCCACTTATCCCCTTATCCACTTATCCACTTATCCACTTATCCCCTTATCCCCTTATCCACTTATCCCCTTATCCCCTTATCCACTTATCCCCTTATCCACTTATCCCCTTATCCACTTATCCACTTATCCCCTTATCCACTTATCCACTTATCCCCTTATCCACTTATCCACTTATCTCCTTATCCACTTATCCACTTATCCACTTATCCCCTTATCCACTTATCCACTTATCCCCTTATCCACTTATCCCCTTATCCCCTTATCCACTTATCCACTTATCCCCTTATCCCCTTATCCACTTATCCACTTATCCCCTTATCCACTTATCCACTTATCCACTTATCCACTTATCCCCTTATCCCCTTATCCACATATCCACTTATCCACTTATGCCCTTATTCACTTATCCCCTTATCCCCTTATCCACTTATCCACTTATCCCCTTATCCACTTATCCACTTATCCCCTTATCCACTTATCCACTTATCCACCTATCCCCTTATCCACTTATCCACTTATCCCCTTATCCCCTTATCCACTTATCCACTTATCCCCTTATCCCCTTATCCACTTATCCACTTATCCCCTTATCCACTTATCCACTTATCCCCTTATCCACTTATCCACTTATCCACTTATCCCCTTATCCACTTATCCACTTATCCCCTTATCCCCTTATCCACTTATCCACTTATCCCCTTATCCACTTATCCCCTTATCCCCTTATCCCCTTATCCACTTATCCCCTTATCCACTTATCCACTTATCCACTTATCCACTTATCCACTTATCCACTTATCCCCTTATCCACTTATCCCCTTATCCACTTATCCCCTTATCCACTTATCCACTTATCCCCTTATCCACTTATCCACTTATCCAGTTATCCCCTTATCCACTTATCCACTTATCCCCTTATCCACTTATCCCCTTCCACTTATCCACTTATCCCCTTATCCACTTATCCACTTATCCCTTATCCACTTATCCCTTATCCACTTATCCACTTATCCCTTATCCACTTATCCACTTATCCACTTATCCCTTATCCCTTATCCACTTATCCACTTATTATCCACTATATCCCCTTATCCACTTATCCACTTATCCACTTATCCCTTATCCACTTATCCACTTATCCACTTATCCCCTTATCCACTTATCCACTTATCCACTTATCTTATCCACTTATCCCCTTATCCACTTATCCACTTATCCACTTATCCACTTATCCACTTATCCACTTATCCACTTATCCCCTTATCCACTTATCCACTTATCCACTTATCCCCTTATCCACTTATCCACTTATCCACTTATCCACTTATCCACTTATCCACTTATCCCCTTATCCCTTATCCACTTATCCACTTATCCCCTTATCCACTTATCCACTTATCCCCTTATCCACTTATCCTCTTATCCACTTATCCACTTATCCACTTATCCACTTATCCCCTTATCCACTTATCCACTTATCCACTTATCCACTTATCCACTTATCCACTTATCCACTTATCCACTTATCCCCTTATCCACTTATCCACTTATCCACTTATCCACTTATCCACTTATCCACTTATCCCCTTATCCACTTATCCACTTATCCCCTTATCCCCTTATCCACTTATCCACTTATCCCCTTATCCACTTATCCACTTATCCCCTTATCCACTTATCCACTTATCCACTTATCCACTTATCCACTTATCCACTTATCCACTTATCCACTTATCCACTTATCCACTTATCCACTTATCCACTTATCCACTTATCCACTTATCCACTTATCCCTTACTTATCCACTTATCCACTTATCCACTTATCCACTTATCCACTTATCCCCTTATCCCCTTATCCACTTATCCACTTATCCACTTATCCACTTATCCACTTATCCACTTATCCACTTATCCACTTATCCACTTATCCCTTATCCTTATCCACTTATCCACTTATCCCCTTATCCCTTATCCACTTATCCACTTATCCACTTATCCACTTATCCACTTATCCACTTATCCACTTATCCACTTATCCACTTATCCACTTATCCACTTATCCACTTATCCACTTATCCTTACTTATCCACTTATCCACTTATCCCTTATCCACTTATCCACTTATCCACTTATCCCCTTATCCACTTATCCACTTATCCACTTATCCCCTTATCCACTTATCCTTATCCCTTATCCACTTATCCCTTATCCACTTATCCATATCCCTTATCCCCTTATCCTTACTTATCCACTTATCCACTTATCCCCTTATCCACTTATCCACTTATCCTTATCCACTTATCCACTTATCCACTTATCCCCTTATCCACTTATCCACTTATCCACTTATCCACTTATCCACTTATCCACTTATCCACTTATCCCCTTATCCACTTATCCACTTATCCCCTTATCCACTTATCCACTTATCCACTTATCCCCTTATCCACTTATCCACTTATCCACTTATCCACTTATCCACTTATCCACTTATCCACTTATCCCCTTATCCACTTATCCACTTATCCACTTATCCACTTATCCACTTATCCACTTATCCACTTATCCACTTATCCACTTATCCACTTATCCACTTATCCACTTATCCACTTATCCCCTTATCCACTTATCCACTTATCCACTTATCCACTTATCCACTTATCCACTTATCCACTTATCCCTTATCCACTTATCCACTTATCCACTTATCCCCTTATCCACTTATCCACTTATCCCTTATCCACTTATCCACTTATCCACTTATCCACTTATCCACTTATCCACTTATCCACTTATCCACTTATCCCCTTATCCACTTATCCACTTATCCACTTATCCACTTATCCACTTATCCCCTTATCCACTTATCCACTTATCCCCTTATCCACTTATCCACTTATCCCCTTATCCACTTATCCACTTATCCACTTATCCACTTATCCACTTATCCACTTATCCACTTATCCACTTATCCACTTATCCACTTATCCACTTATCCACTTATCCACTTATCCACTTATCCACTTATCCACTTATCCACTTATCCACTTATCCACTTATCCCCTTATCCACTTATCCACTTATCCACTTATCCACTTATCCCCTTATCCACTTATCCACTTATCCACTTATCCACTTATCCACTTATCCACTTATCCACTTATCCACTTATCCACTTATCCCCTTATCCACTTATCCCCTTATCCACTTATCCACTTATCCACTTATCCACTTATCCACTTATCCCCTTATCCACTTATCCACTTATCCACTTATCCCCTTATCCACTTATCCACTTATCCACTTATCCACTTATCCCCTTATCCACTTATCCACTTATCCACTTATCCACTTATCCCCTTATCCACTTATCCACTTATCCACTTATCCCCTTATCCACTTATCCACTTATCCACTTATCCTCTTATCCACTTATCCACTTATCCACTTATCCCCTTATCCACTTATCCACTTATCCACTTATCCACTTATCCACTTATCCACTTATCCACTTATCCACTTATCCACTTATCCACTTATCCACTTATCCACTTATCCACTTATCCACTTATCCACTTATCCACTTATCCCCTTATCCCCTTATCCACTTATCCACTTATCCACTTATCCACTTATCCACTTATCCACTTATCCACTTATCCACTTATCCCTTATCCACTTATCCACTTATCCACTTATCCACTTATCCACTTATCCACTTATCCACTTATCCACTTATCCACTTATCCACTTATCCACTTATCCACTTATCCACTTATCCACTTATCCCTTATCCTTACTTATCCACTTATCCACTTATCCACTTATCCACTTATCCACTTATCCACTTATCCACTTATCCACTTATCCACTTATCCACTTATCTCCTTATCCCCTTATCCACTTATCCACTTATCCACTTATCCCCTTATCCACTTATCCACTTATCCACTTATCCACTTATCCACTTATCCCCTTATCCACTTATCCACTTATCCACTTATCCACTTATCCCCTTATCCACTTATCCACTTATCCACTTATCCACTTATCCACTTATCCCCTTATCCACTTATCCACTTATCCCTTATCCACTTATCCACTTATCCACTTATCCACTTATCCACTTATCCACTTATCCACTTATCCATTTATCCACTTATCCACTTATCCACTTATCCACTTATCCACTTATCCACTTATCCACTTATCCCCTTATCCACTTATCCACTTATCCACTTATCCACTTATCCACTTATCCACTTATCCACTTATCCACTTATCCCCTTATCCACTTATCCACTTATCCACTTATCCACTTATCCACTTATCCCCTTATCCACTTATCCACTTATCCACTTATCCACTTATCCACTTATCCCCTTATCCACTTATCCACTTATCCACTTATCCACTTATCCACTTATCCCCTTATCCACTTATCCACTTATCCACTTATCCACTTATCCACTTATCCACTTATCCACTTATCCACTTATCCACTTATCCACTTATCCACTTATCCACTTATCCACTTATCCACTTATCCACTTATCCACTTATCCACTTATCCCCTTATCCACTTATCCACTTATCCCCTTATCCACTTATCCACTTATCCACTTATCCACTTATCCACTTATCCACTTATCCACTTATCCACTTATCCACTTATCCACTTATCCACTTATCCACTTATCCCCTTATCCCCTTATCCACTTATCCACCACTTATCCACTTATCCACTTATCCACTTATCCCCTTATCCACTTATCCACTTATCCACTTATCCACTTATCCACTTATCCACTTATCCACTTATCCACTTATCCACTTATCCACTTATCCACTTATCCACTTATCCACTTATCCACTTATCCACTTATCCACTTATCCACTTATCCACTTATCCCCTTATCCACTTATCCACTTATCCACTTATCCACTTATCCCCTTATCCACTTATCCACTTATCCTTACTTATCCACTTATCCACTTATCCACTTATCCACTTATCCACTTATCCCTTATCCACTTATCCACTTATCCCCTTATCCACTTATCCACTTATCCACTTATCCACTTATCCACTTATCCACTTATCCACTTATCCCCTTATCCACTTATCCACTTATCCCCTTATCCACTTATCCACTTATCCACTTATCCACTTATCCCCTTATCCACTTATCCACTTATCCACTTATCCACTTATCCACTTATCCACTTATCCTTATCCCTTATCCACTTATCCACTTATCCACTTATCCACTTATCCACTTATCCACTTATCCACTTATCCACTTATCCACTTATCCACTTATCCCTTATCCACTTATCCACTTATCCACTTATCCACTTATCCACTTATCCCCTTATCCACTTATCCACTTATCCACTTATCCACTTATCCACTTATCCACTTATCCACTTATCCACTTATCCACTTATCCACTTATCCACTTATCCACTTATCCACTTATCCACTTATCCACTTATCCACTTATCCACTTATCCACTTATCCACTTATCCACTTATCCACTTATCCACTTATCCACTTATCCACTTATCCACTTATCCACTTATCCACTTATCCACTTATCCACTTATCCACTTATCCACTTATCCACTTATCCACTTATCCACTTATCCACTTATCCACTTATCCACTTATCCACTTATCCACTTATCCACTTATCCACTTATCCACTTATCCACTTATCCACTTATCCACTTATCCACTTATCCACTTATCCACTTATCCACTTATCCCCTTATCCACTTATCCACTTATCCTCTTATCCACTTATCCCCTTATCCACTTATCCACTTATCCACTTATCCCCTTATCCACTTATCCACTTATCCCCTTATCCCCTTATCCACTTATCCACTTATCCACTTATCCACTTATCCACTTATCCACTTATCCACTTCTCCACTTATCCACTTATCCACTTATCCCCTTATCCACTTATCCACTTATCCACTTATCCACTTATCCACTTATCCCCTTATCCACTTATCCACTTATCCACTTATCCACTTATCCCCTTATCCACTTATCCACTTATCCACTTATCCACTTATCCCCTTATCCCCTTATCCACTTATCCACTTATCCACTTATCCACTTATCCCCTTATCCACTTATCCACTTATCCACTTATCCACTTATCCCCTTATCCCCTTATCCACTTATCCACTTATCCACTTATCCCCTTATCCACTTATCCACTTATCCACTTATCCACTTATCCCCTTATCCACTTATCCATTTATCCACATATCCACTTATCCACTTATCCACTTATCCACTTATCCACTTATCCCCTTATCCCCTTATCCACTTATCCACTTATCCACTTATCCACTTATCCCCTTATCCACTTATCCACTTATCCACTTATCCACTTATCCACTTATCCCCTTATCCACTTATCCTCTTATCCACTTATCCACTTATCCACTTATCCCCTTATCCACTTATCCACTTATCTCCTTATCCCCTTATCCACTTATCCACTTATCCCCTTATCCACTTATCCACTTATCCACTTATCCACTTATCCCCTTATCCCCTTATCCACTTATCCACTTATCCCCTTATCCACTTATTCCCTTATCCACTTATCCACTTATCCCCTTATCCACTTATCCACTTATCCTTTATCCACTTATCCACTTATCCACTTATCCACTTATCCTTTTATTCACTTATCCACTTATCCTCTTATCCACTTATCCACTTATCCACTTATCCACTTATCCACTTATCCACTTATCCCCTTATCCACTTATCCCCTTATCCACTTATCCACTTATCCCCTTATCCACTTATCCCCTTATCCACTTATCCACTTATCCACTTATCCCCTTATCCACTTATCCACTTATCCTTTATCCACTTATCCACTTATCCACTTATCCACTTATCCTTTTATTCACTTATCCACTTATCCACTTATCCACTTATCCACTTATCCCCTTATCCACTTATCCACTTATCCACTTATCCACTTATTCCCTTATCCACTTATATCCACTTATCCACTTATCCCCTTATCCACTTATCCACTTATCCCCTTATCCACTTATCCACTTATCTCCTTATCCCCTTATCCACTTATCCCCTTATCCACTTATCCACTTATCCTCTTATCCACTTATCCACTTATCCACTTATCCCCTTATCCACTTATCCCCTTATCCACTTATCCACTTATCCACTTATCAACTTATCCACTTATCCCCTTATCCACTTATCCACTTATCCACTTTTCCACTTATCCACTTATCCCCTTATCCACTTATCCACTTATCTCCTTATCCCCTTATCCACTTATCCCCTTATCCACTTATCCACTTATCCACTTATCCTCTTATCCACTTATCCACTTATCCACTTATCCCCTTATCCACTTATCCCCTTATCCACTTATCCACTTATCAACTTATCCACTTATCCCCTTATCCACTTATCCACTTATCCACTTTTCCACTTATCCACTTATCCCCTTATCCACTTATCCACTTATCCACTTATCCACTTATCCCCTTATAGACTTATCCACTTATCCACTTATCCACTTATCCACTTATCCACTTATCCACTTATCTCCTTATCCACTTATCCACTTATCCACTTATCCCCTTATCCACTTATCCATTTATCCACTTATCCACTTATCCACTTATCCACTTATCCCCTTATCCACTTATCCACTTATCCACTTATCCATTTATCCACTTATCCACTTATCCCCTTATCCACTTATCCACTTATCCCCTTATCCACTTATCCACTTATCCACTTATCCCCTTATCCCCTTATCCACTTATCCCCTTATCCACTTATCCCCTTATCCACTTATCCCCTTATCCACTTATCCCCTTTTCCCCTTATCCACTTGTCCCCTTATCCACTTATCCACTTATTTCCTTATCTCCTTATCCACTTATCCACTTATCCACTTATCCCCTTATCCACTTATCCCCTTATCCACTTATCCACTTATCCCCTTATCCACTTATCCACTTATCCCCTTCTCCCCTTATCCACTTATCCACTTATCCCCTTATCCACTTATCCCCTTATCCACTTATCCACTTATCCCCTTATCCACTTATCCACTTATCCCCTTATCGCCTTATCCACTTATCCTCTTATCCACTTATCCACTTATCCCCTTATCCACTTATCCCCTTATCCACTTATCCACTTATCCACTTATCAACTTATCCACTTATCCTCTTATCTCCTTGTCCACTTATCCACTTATCCACTTATCCACTTATCCCCTTATCCACTTATCCACTTATCCCCTTATCCACTTATCCACTTATCCACTTATCCACCAGAGTTTTCTTTTAACTTGGTCATATGGTCTTTATGCTCTTAAAATGAAGATCCTATTGAAAAATTCCAAAATAGACTTTTCATGACGTCACAGTTTGATTATCTATTTTGTTGTATTTTGCAGCAAGGAATCTCTCAACTGAGTACGAATGGTGTGCTTCCAAAACTAAATACATTAATCGATGGTTTCTCTGGTATCAGCCATACATTATCAGAGGTAGGATACGAGTATCATTACCATTGAAGCTTTATAAGCGTCTTACTCTGCTCAGCCCTCCTTTTGAGGTTCAGACTTAAAATATCCCCCCCCCCCTTTCTGTAAAACTAATCTATTACACTCGTTTTGTTAGGGGCCGTCTCTTAATATTAGTTGCAAATTCGTTTCGAAAATTCGTAAAATTATACGAATTTGGTACGAATTTTTACAGGGATGGTACGAATTAATTCGTACCAATTCACTCAAAATTCGTACCAAATTCGTACGAAATTCGTTTCAATTCGTACCAAATTCGTACCAAATTCGTTTCAATTTTTTGCAGGAAACGAATTAAATCGTTTCACGGAACGCAAATTAAACGAATCAAATCGTACCAATTCGTACCAAGATGAAACGAATAATTGGAGACGGTCCCTTAAATAAGACAGATTCTATGGTAATCAGCAATAATAACGTGACAGACATTTTGAAAAAGCAATTTGATGCAGGCTTTAAGCCACAGCTACACGCGCGACTTTTCACCGGTACTGGCGATGGGACGCGAAAGCTGAAAATGTCCTTGTCTGAGAAATCCTTAGGTGGCTACACGCTGCAACAAAATGCTGCGGCAGAAGTTCTGTAACAATCAACTTTCGTGATAAGAAGAATGGGTCCCAGAAAGTTTCCAGGAAAAGGCAATAATGCAATTTATTGCGTTGCCAATTCAAATAAACTGGCTACACACTGTGACATATATTGATGACAAGCAAAAACTTGCCGCGAAAAGTTCAACCAAAGCCATGTTCTGTGACCATATTTTCCAAACTCGCAGAACATTCTGTTCGAAAATATATCCCTGGCTACACGTGCGACTCTTAGTTTTTCCGGTTGCCGCGACAATTTTTGAACATGTTCTGTCGCCATTTCAAGCGAAAAGTTCCAAGGTGGCACGTGTAGCCGCGGCTTAAAGACAAGTCTTCATTGAAGAGAATCCTGGCAATCGCCAGCGATCGGCAAATATCAAGCATGCGCATTTCATGTTGTAGCAGTTCAAGGCTTTTCCCTTCTGTTCGCCCGGTACTTCTAATCTGACCTAATCTAATCTAAATTTCTTTATCCACGGTAGCCCCATCAGTCCTAACGGATTGCTTTTCACGGGACCGTGCTACCTTTTTTTAGTTACATAAATTTGAAATATACAAAATTCAATATACAAATATAGATACATAATACACTTTGTTAAAAAATATTATTAAGTCTTCTTTTGAAAGCTAGATATTCAGGTGCAGGGCTGTGTAACGATCTGTACATAATTGAAGCAGTTTCTGTGGTTATGATTTCGTTTAAAGTTAGCCCCTCTAGACTTTGTACTAAGGGTGTGGCTGGAGTGTCAAATTTGCTGTTTGTAACAATTCTAGCCGCTCGATTCTGTAACATTTGGAAGGTTCGCACGTTGTTCACCCCACAGTTCCCCCAAACCGAAGAACAGTAAGTTAAGCTCTACAATGCCTCGATACATCTTGCATGGTGTGTCTCTCGGTAAAAAACGTTTTGGAAAATTTCAGAAAGCCTACTGCACGCGATACTTTTGAGCGTATATTATTGATATGTTCCTTCTAGTCATTTCAACGGAACTTTTCAGCGATCGGAAATTTGTTCTCCCTTAAAAGCTGGAAGCCTTGCAAAATGTTGTTTTGTCCCATGTTGTTGTGTTTCTGGAAGGCTCTAGGGAAATAGATTTCCTCTTCGCCAGCGATCAGGCGAACAAATGGACATTGGTTTCTCCGTGGGCCATTTGCGATAGCGCAAACAGTTCGTAAAGATTCGCTATAATGGAGAATACGAAATAAGAGAATAAGAGAAACATGATTGATTGAAAGTATTGATAGTATATTTTTGTCTTTAGGATGTCTTCTCACTCTATGAAGTTGATGATCCATTTGTGCAAAATTTCATTGCAACTTTAGAGAAAGTTTTATCAACAGTGAAGGTAATGAAGCATATTCACTATTTGCCATTTATGCATTAACAAAAACAAGCTTGCTTGGGGACCAGGAAATCTTTTTCACTTTCCTGAATGTTCCACCATAGCTGCTTTGATCGTCATTCTTGATGATTTTTAGGGAATATTTAGTGTCTCGTTATTTACTCTTTTCTATTTAGTTGTAGCTGAGAATAATATCGAAATGTTAACGGAGTGTTTTCCTGTTCTCGAGAAACCTTAGTCTAGGATATCACAGCCTCTCCATAGTACATCTAAAACCCTCATTATGGCAGCCTTATCTCCAACAAAATAAAAAGCCAACCTACCGAACCGACCTTTTCTAAGAGGTCTGGGATAGCGCGACACTTTTTGGAAGATGGAGGACAGATCCTCTCCGCGTGAAACGACCTGTATTGCTTTCGCTTCAGGAGAGGTAGTGCAACAAATTTTGCTTCAAATTCACTTTTAATTGGAGAAAAAGTGAGAGTCTCAGCTTATCTGCACAAGTACGCACTAAATCAAGTAGTTTTCTCTCTGTCATGTGAGTTACTTGCATATTTTTTCCAGAGTTTCTGCAGATATTTTCAACATTTATTGTCGCAGATTCCTTTTCTCTCTTTGCCTTCATTATTCCTGAAGTAGAAGAAAAATTGGCTGCTTTACCTCTCCTAAGCGACCACTATCTGGCGGTCGTTGCGTGTGGAGATGTTTTCTAGGCGATCCCATTTGGGTACGGCTAGCAGTTCCATTTGGAACGGTTCCAACAGTTCTCGTTGAAACGCAACGCCTATCCGTACCCATTTGGGAACGGTTCCAAATGGAACCGATCCCGTGTAAACGCTGCCTAAGGCTGTTTCACTTATGTCAGCTCACCACACGTCAATGCTGTGTAGTAGCTAGCTGGTGATTTTTTAAAGTGCCTTGCTTTACCCTTCAAATCTCTAGACTGTATTTTGTGATGAAAGGTAATTTCCTTAGAGCTATGGCTAGTAAAAGATGTAATTCCCTAAGAGTTATGACTAGTAGAAATAGTTTTTTACTGTATTAAATCGGCATTGAAAATTCTATTTCTTAAACCAGGTATCTCTCACTTCTTCGAATTATGAAAATGTTGTAAGTCAAGTATGCAGTGGAATTGCCACAAGGCTGGAGAAGTCAGTCATGAAATGTTCTTTCAATAGGGTAAGCTATTGAGATTTAATTGTCATTTAAAATGTTGTTGTTTTGCTTGTTTTGTTAATCAATGATGAAGTTGATACAGTACTGTCCATTTCAAATAAATACTGATAAAATAAAATTTTTATTGGAGTTAATTTGTCCATGGGAAGCTTTTTCAGGGGAATGGGTATTCCTGATGAAATATGTTTTAGAAACTCTGCAATTCATTCGTGCACTGAATTGGTGAAGCCGCATAGCATTTTATAGTTAATGGTACTGTGCTTCTATCCTTCTCCACGTTTTCATGTTTTGAAAAACATGCGACTGTTTTGGAAAATCTTTCTTCGAAAAAACTGATTTTCGCGTTGTATTGCTACTTTTCCTTGGGAAAAGGAGGCCTTAATTAGGCCCTGGCCAAACGATCAAACATTGTTGCTCAAACATAACATTTCATTGTTTAAGAAAATTTTATATTGTTTGGCCTGAAAACATTGTTTATCACAGATTTATTGCTTAGGGCAAGCATAAAATGTGTTTGAAATTATTCAGAAACATTGCCAAGTTATGCAATGTTTAGTGATATGGCCGAGCGATCAAACATTGTTTGTAAAGTAAATCTCAAATGTTCGAACAGCAATGTTTGATCGTTTCGCCAGGGCTTTAGAGGAGAAGGCTTTTACTTGACGAAAGGCGTTCATTAGAAGAAATACATTATTTATGAAATTTCTGAATTCTATCCAGCTCGGTGGACTACAGTTTGACAAAGAACTTCGTGCTTTAGTATCATACCTTACAAATACAACAGAATGGACTGTGAGGGATAAATTTGCAAGATTGACTCAAATTGCAACAATTTTGAACCTTGAAAAGGTAATCTCTAGCTTCTATTATTCCGAATCACTATAGAATTAATAGCTTGCGAATCTATACGCACTACTTGGGTGGATACGCACTGCTCTGATGGTAGTTTTTTGCGTTGTTGGCATCCGCAGTACTGTTGTGGGTTATTATGCTTGATGTGGTGGTAATTTTTTGCGTGCTGTTGTAGATAAGAACTACTGTTGTTGGTTACTATGCTTGATGTGGTGGTTTATTTCGCGCGCTGTAATGGATTTTGTGGTTTTTTCTTGTTTGATCTATAGATTTTTGCTATGATTTTGTATCCACCACTGTACTCAAAAATGCTACTACCCTGACGAAAGGGAAAGAGCTCCAATTTTTTTGGTCAAATCGTTAATTTTAACGCAATAGCGAAATCGCCATCGCAGGACCTTTTGTCTTTGAAAATCGCACAACCTCTTGTCTAGGATTGCAGACTAGAGGCATAGAATAAAGGCATTTCTCCACCAACATTCGTAACCACAACTTTCGGCAAAGGGAGTATTCACCCCGCAACTCTAGGCAACAACCCACCCTTAAACATAATTCTGTCATAGGACAGCATTTACTGTTTTCGAATAATTGGCAGGGCTAGATCCTCGCTTCATCTCAGCGTTTTGGAATCTCTCCACATCAAAACCAAAAAGTCGGTTCTGTGTAGACAGAAAAAGTTCGTTTTCTCACTTGGACTCTTCAATTAATTTTCATTGTTCTTCCCGCCTAGAGCTGATTGGTGTTTAAAACACAATGCCAATGTAACTCTTCTTTCTGATTGGTGCATTTCGAGACGCATCTGGGTATAAATTCCGCCTTAGTTTTATTATTTCGGTCTGTTTCTAAAGTTCATACTCTGAAAAGTGTCAGACGAAAAAAGCTTTTAAGTATGCCCAAAAATGTTTCCGCTGTTTATCGCAATTTTAAACGCTTTTCTCTTTGCTCGATGTTAAGAGATGGAGCTTTCCCTTCCCGAAACTTTATTATATCCTTTATATCGTGATAAATATCAAAAGCGTGATAAGCTTTGATTTTATGTATAATACAAGGCCTATTCAATCCAAGGGTTTTTGATTACCGTGTATTGGTCATAGGACATATCTTGCTCATAGAATCGATTGAAAGCATGTTTATCCTATATGGGATTATAATGTTTCTTTCATCCTTTAGGTTGGCGAGCTAATGGACTACTGGGGCCCTAACTCTGGCCCCATGACGTGGCGTCTCACTCCTGCTGAAGTGCGGCAAGTGCTTGTTCTAAGGTAATCATTGTCCCTAAGAAAACCTTCTGAGTATAATTAAGGCACGTCAGGGAGCTTGTGAGAATAAGAAACCGAGTTAAGCTGGGCGCAAACGCAAACAGTGCCAACATGTTGGCCTATTTTCAGCCAAGATGTTGGCCAACAGTGTTGGCACGGTTTTGGCCCGCCTTTAGCAAGGCCAACTCGATTTCACTTTTCTGATTGATGCAATTGGATCCGCATCCGGGTATATATTCCGCCTTTGTCAATTATTTCGGGCTGTTTCCGACCGTTTATACCCTGAGGAGTGTTAGAAGAAAAAACCTTTTAAGTGTGTTTAGAGGTGTTTCCGCTGTTTCTTGCAATTATGAAATGTAGCTAATAAGTTTCATAATGGCAGCTGCGCTTAAAGGGAAGGGGGAGGGCACTTTTTCATTAATTAAAGAAAATCTGTGGGTCTTTTAGAGGGGGGCTTAGAAGAGGGTGGCCGCTAATTTGAGGAAATACGATGCTAAAAATGGGGTTGAAAGTTGAATTGGTATTTCCTCAAGGTTGAGTTGATATTTCTTGAAAGTTGAGTTGGTATTTCCTCAAAGTTATTTTATTATTTTTGTTGTATGTTTGCATGATTTCAAAATGTTGATATTCTTTCCATTTAGGGTCGATTTCCGAACTGAAGATATCCAGCGACTGCGACTCTGACCTCTGACCTTAGCTGTGTGTCGTGTGAACTTTGACTCTGCTCTTGAAGACCGACGTTTAGTGAACTGTTGGAAAGTATCAAGTAAGATGACTTAAATAATTCGTTTCCATTAATACAATGAAATTCAAATAGAAAGAAGGGGTATTATAACTATTATGAGGGAGACGTTCGGTTTGGTAATCGCTAGCGTATAGAGTGTATTATATCAGGGGTAGAGAAAGGCGCTACTTTGATAGAAAAAACATAGGTCACAAAATCACTTTTTTGACATCTAAAATTCTCAAAAACTTTCTATGCTTCTTACAATTCACAAACTATTAAAGCAAGCATTTACATTAAATATTCGTATTTGAATAAACATAGCTATTTTAATTTATTTGTATTTTGTTTAAATAAATAGTGAAATGAAATTACTGTGATAAAAGCGAGGACAAAACTAACACGTCAGTTGATTTCATAAATTTTGAAATTTTCATTAATTTTTCAAATATTTTAAATTATAATTTTATTTAAACGTAATTTAGTGTAATTTTAGATATAACTATAAATAATGCATAAGATACATTGCTGTCAATGCGGAACTATAATTTTAGTTAAAAAATACTTCTAAATATGGTTCTGAAAAAATATATCATATATTAAGGTTTGATATCTACATGGAAGAGGCCGAAAAGTTTAACGAACTTTTACTACTGAAGGCAAAAACGTAAAGGAACTTTTCAATTTTGATTTCATTTTCATTTTTAATAAGCAACCACTCAATAAGCAACTATGGCTGAACTGACCTTAAAATTAAGCAACTTAAGAGCTCAACTGAATTACTGTAAGCAACTAACAAGTCACAAAACCAAGCTTATATGCTTTTTGTTGTTTTGTGTACTATTTGTTGTTTTGTTTTTGCATGTTGAAGTTCTTTAGCTAACGTTTTTTCCACTTACTGTCTCCCAAAAGTTGTGTTGTATGCCTAAGAGTTAATGGTTTTGACCCGCTAAGTCAGGGGAGGTTGTTAGGTACAAAAAATTTTAAGCAACCTTAAGAGCTGCAATGTCTAAAATTGTAAGTAACTTTGAGGGATGGATAAAAGTCCAGCTGCTTATTGAAAAAAGTGTATAGTCTTTGAGTTGTACAAAACTTCAAAATTGCGATGAATAGCGGAATCATTTTCGGGCATACTTAAAAAGCTTTTTTCGTCTGACACTCCTCAGAGTATGAACGTCAGAAACAGACCGAAACAATAGACTAAGGCGGAATTTATACCCAGATGCGGCTCGAAATGCACCAATCAGAAAGAACGAAAAGCTGAATTGGCATTGTGTTTTAAACACCAATCAGCTGGTCGGATACAACGGGAGGACCAATGAATTATTTGAAGAGTCCAAGTGAGAAAACGAACTCTTTCTGTCTACACAGAACCGGCCTTTTGGTTTTGATGTAGACAGATTCCAAAACCCCTAAGTGAAACAAAGATCTTGCTTTGCCAATGATTCTGAAAAAAATCCTCGCTGTAATTTTCCGCACAAATCGGGTTATCGAGTAGATGTTGTCCTATGGCAGAATCATGTTTAAGACTAGGTTGTTGTTTAGACCCACGGGGTGGTTGCTCTCTTTGCCGAAAATTATGCAGACGAATGTTAGTAGGGACATGCTGCTTTATCCTATCACCTAATCTCTGGGAAGTACGACCTACCTACCTGGCATCACACCGGCACGAGAATTCATAAATGGCCAAACTTTTTGTGTGGTAGGTACGCAATCCTTTTGAATAGATGGTAGAACTTTCCGAGTGCCAAAAACTAACCGAGGGTTGGCAGCAGCGAAGCACTTAGTAATGGCCTTAAGTGAAAAGGCTGCTGATGTCGAAGGAACACATAAACGACTCTGAGGAGTGTCAGACGAAAAAAGCTTTTAAGTATGCCCGAAAATGATTCCGCTATTCATCGCAATTTTAAAAAAAGTGTATTTGATTGCTGCAAACAATAAAGAATAAGGAAGCCGATTCCATTTCATTTTTAGTCGAACAAAAATTGTATGTTACCCATGTATCAAATGTTTCCTTTACTTGCTTTCAGCTTTGCTTACATACAAGTTTCTCTTTTTGATAGTCATGGCACTTAATATGCAATTGGAATTAAGGAACTATTAAGGAACTTTTGGTACTACAATTTAATCAAAAGGGGCCCAAAAATAGGGCCCAAATAAAGAACTTTAGTAACTTGACCTTGAGCTACAATCTTAGACAAAACTGTTGTGACGACCTCCAACTCAGCTGTTTTGACTGACAAAATCAACCCCTTCCCCCCAAATCAATGTTGATTTTGGTAAAAAAGCATTTCAGGATTGATTAACTATTTTTCTTGAACAAATTAAAACCAGCATTGAGTGGGGGGAGGGGGAGTTGGAGGAAATAATTTGCAAAAAGTAGGAAAAAGTACAATTTCCATTCACTTTTTTGAACGCAATTTGTTGATCTGTCTCAACCAGTTTTTTCTAAGATTGTAGGTTCTTTATAAGATAAAGAGCTTGTTGTTCACGCAAAGATGAAAATTTCTGTTACTTATTTTATTGCCGGAAAATAGCTTAAAATTATGTTTCATTTCATTAGAAAGATATAGCTGGGAAAAACATCTTGTTACGTGTCACCCGCATAGATGCGAATAGATGCGAACAGATGCGAATAGAATCAGCCCGTATAGATGGGAATTCACTTCCTCTGCACTATTGTTATAGAAATTGGGGGGTAGGGGTATTTCTCATCAAAGACCGTACCCCGAATCCAGATCTTCAAGGGAGTCATCGAATTCTCCATTGATAAGTTTGTCATGTGAATAATCTTGAGTGTGTTGTTGATATTCAGCTATAAGATCACTCACATTTGAATCAGCCTAAAATGGAGAGAATAATTATTTTTGAGTTGTGCAGAACTTACGATTCACTCTAGCGGATGTATACACACTACTGTGGTGGATACGGATGACTGTGGTGGTATATTTTGCGTACTGTGGTGGTGTTTTGTGCGTACTGTGGTGGTGTTTTATTGCGTACTGTGGTGGTGTTTTATGCGTACTGTGGTGGTGTTTTTTTGCGTACTGTGGTGGTTTTTTTGCGTACTGTGGTGGATAAACACTACTGTTGTGGGTTATTATGCTTTATCTGGTGGGTTATTATGCTTGATGTGGTAGTAGTTTTGGCGTACTGTGGTGGATACGCATTACGTTGGTGGGTTATGATGCTTGATACTCACAACGAAAATATATCGGGTTCGAGTCACGGTTTTTCCACTTGTGTTGCAGAGAGCAACCTTGGGTAAGTTGTTCACACAAATGTGCCTCTCTCTAGCCAGGTGTACAAATGGGTACCTGGTCGGTAAATATGGGGGCCGTTTGTGGCTTCACCCTGCTTACGCTTGCGAATCTATACGTACTTCTGTGCTGATTACGCCCCATTCTGGCGGTATTTTTACGTACTGTGGTGGATAAGCACAGCTGTGGTGGGTTACTATGCTTCATGTGGTGGGTTGTTATGCCTGATGTGGTGCTATTTTTGGCGTACTCTCGTGGGTCTTGTGTTTTTCTTGCTCGATCTACAGATTTTTGCTTTGATTTTGTATCCACCACATAAAGAAAGAAATACCACCACATCAAGCATGATAACCCATCTCATCAAGCATAATAATCCACCGCATTAGTGCTTATCCGCCAAACTACGCAAATAATACCAACACAGTAGCGCGTATCCAACACAGTAATGCGAATAGATTCGCTATCGTGCTGCTTTATGCTGTAAACTTGACTGAGTAGCCCTAGGTTTGTAGTAGACTTAAAAACGCCAACTTTTCTTCAATTTTCTTTCGAATCATATCAGAAATTCTTCATTTGATGCCCTTCAAAATCCTTGTATAGTGCCAGGAGGGGTTAATAATGAATACAACGTAGAAATCAATAATGCACTTACGTCATTGAAGCTCAGAGGGTCCAATCCTTCATTAACATACCAATGAATAAACGCTTTTCTTTTAAACATTTTATTAAACTGTTCCTTCAGTCTTCCTATTACATCTTGTAATGCCGTATTATTGGCTAACAAAGTAGCCGTAATAGTCTGTCCAGGGGGAGGCACATTGCACACCGAAACTTTAGCGTTATTCGGAATCCATTCCACGAAATACGCACTGTGTTTATTATACATTTGGGCTATTTGCCTGTCCACCTCGCCCATGGCGAGTTGGCCTCTGAACATAGCAGCGAATGTCAGGTATCTACCAGAACTCGGGTTGCATGCACACATAATGTTTTTAGTTTCGAATAAGTCTTTTGTTATTTGCTCAACTGAATCTGAGTAAAACTCTTGAGATTTTTGACTACGTAATGGAGCCATACCGGTGATGAAGAAATGCAGTCGTGGAAATGGTATCATGTTTACTGCCAATTTGCGAAGATCAGAGTTGAGCTAAAAAGACAAAAAATATTCAAAGTCTGAATAAATAAAATAAATGCTGATTAAACGATGCCTTGAGATCCCTCGGGAGAGGGGGGATAGGAGTTTGAAGGGGGGGGAGAGTTAATAATTACCCATATATTACTGGTATATTGATTAACTTGGAGAACTTCCTTGACTGTAATCGCAGTTGAGCCCTGTTGATAACTACAATCCTGGACAAAATACTATGAGACAAATTTTGCTTTGAGAGTGTTTCTATCCCCCCTCCCCCTGTTTCAATGTTGTGCCTATGAAAAGTTGCCGCATACTGTCACTTTCTTGGTGTTTCATGTTGTTTTCAACACTTTTCAACATTGAAAAGGGGGGAAGGTGGCGAAATTGTAGAAGAATCCGATTCGTCTCATAATTTTTGTCCATGATTGTAGACCCTTACTCTTATTGCGATGGAGCTGTACTTAATGCTGACATATAGGGCTGTCGAGAGACAAAGCGGATCCCGGGGTAATGTAATCGTACAATGCATTACATTTAAGGGGGAAGCATTAAGATCATTTCCTTTTTAAGGGCCCCTTTACAGCCCGGGTCCTGGACCTCTGACCTCACCGGACCCCCGTCTCGACGGCATTGCTGACAGCTAAGACAGATTTGCCCCCAATCCAGATTCGAGATAAGGAAATTTCAACAATTTCTTGTTTGTGATTCAGAAGCAATTTCATTTAATTAGAAAACATAAAAAAAAGCATTTATGGGCGAATTTTCATCATTAAATCAAAACCAATATACATAGAAATGCAACATGTTGACTTACCTGCCCTGGAAATCGTAATGTCGTTGTAACTCCACTCATCGTCTGCGCAATCAAATTATTAAGATCATCGTACGAGATCTTTTTCTTTCCCATATTCTTCATGCAAATATCATACAGGGCTTGATTATCCATACAAAATACTTGATCACTCCATTCTATTAACTGATCCAATGCTAACAACGTATTGTACGGCTCAACGACAATGTCCGATACCTTTGGCGACGGCAGCACGCTCACGCTTGAAAACATTCGATCCGGGTATTCCTCTCGGAGAAGACTCAAAACGAGGCTACCAAGCCCCGATCCAGTGCCGCCTCCTAATGAGTGGAACACCTGGAAACCCTGTAGACAATCACAGCATTCAGCCTCTCTTCGAATAACATCGAATATTTCGTCTGTTTTTGATGCTCCTTTTGTTAGAAAGCCAGTTGCCCAATTATTTCCGGCTCCACCGCTTCCTAGAGTAAGAACAACGGTTTTGAGACAAATTATATCATTGGTCACTGGGCTAACTTGCACATCATGACGACCAATTCGCTACATGGTTGGAAATTAAGTTTCTGTCGTTTGGTTAGTTGCTAGGGTTCTGATTATGGTAAGGGCGAGGACTAAACTTGGTATTCGAGTTAGGGTTAGCTTTTGGGGCTTTTGGTTTTGGTTTATAGTTAGGGTCACGGTTAGGGTTACGGTAAAGATTAGGACTTGGGTTTTGGTTAAGGTTATTGTTACGGTTAAGCTCTTAGCGTATTTTGCGTTAGAGCTGGTGGAAGTTTCTGTTTTAACGTTTTAGGGTTATGGTTTGCAATTCAATTCGATTTCTACCCAGGTCAAAAACTGGGCTCGCTGCAGTGCAGTTGAACCTAGCGTTGATTTCAAAATAGTTTTTTGGCCTTCTTTGCGACATGCGATCACGAAAACACGATTGCTCAATGAATTGAATTTGAAAATCTTACCATATACAAAATTATCTGGTCGGAATAGTGTCCCACTTGGTCCTCCTCTTATTGTGTCCAGTGGTCCGGGCTCTAAATCAACAAGGACCGTTCTTGGTACGAATCGTGTTGCTGGAAAAAAGGGAACAAGTTTACTTTCAAGTTGCAAGTTGCCACGGAATTAGATCAATTTTATCGAGAATATACATATTACGGTATGCACACAAACAATATCGGAAATATCCAAATTTAAAAATATCGGAAATGTTTTTTCTGCAGAGCTTTAAACTTAGGGAACATTTAAGGAACTTTTGGTAGAACAATTAAAACAAAAAAGGTAAAAAATAAGGAACTTGAGGGACTAGAACTTGAGGTATGTTTTTTTATAAAATATAAGGCGTGTAACTAAAACCTTCAACTTCATGAAAATAGACCTCCAACTTTTCAAGCTTGTAGTCTTCATATTTATCTGATTTTGTTCTAAGTCCTTCATTTGTGATATTGTGCTCTCGGCAGATTACATCCCAAAACTACGAAATAGAAAATCGTCACTCTTTCATCTTCTATATTATGCACACAGTGGAAATTCTATATACATACTCTGTGGGTACCAGAGCCTCAAGAAACTGATGCAACAAAAGTCTAGAAAAGGGAGAGAGAGAGCAAGAGAAGCCTTTCTCTCTCGCTTTTTGGTTGCGACTGTCTTTTGCTTCAACTTCTTGAGGCTCTGGCACCCAGGGTACTATATACAGTTATGGACACCTGTGTGCTTGTGTGACCATATATTGTTGTCCGTTGAAGAGAGATGTCCTCTATAAAGAGGTCTTTTTTACGAGATAACCTTTGGGTCGTAACTTTTTGTCCGTTGTTTAGAGGTGTCCGTTGTAGAGAGGTTTCCGCTGTATGGAGGTTTTCTATAAAGAGATGACCTTGGGATCGCAAATTTCTGTCCGTTGTTTGGAGGGGTCCGTTGTAGAGAGGTTTCCGCTGTATGGAGGTTTTCTATAAAGAGATGACCTTGGGATCGCAAATTTCTGTCCGTTGTTTGGAGGTGTCCGTTGAAGAGAGGTGTCCTCTATAAAGAGGTCTTTTTTTACGAGATGAACTTTGGGTCGTAACTTTTTGTCCGTTGCTTGGAGGTGTCCGTTGTAGAGAGGTGTCCTCTATAAAGAGGTCTTTTTTACGAGATGACCTTTGGGTCGTAACTTTTTGTCCGTTGTTTGGAGGTGTCCGTTGTATAGAGGTGTCCATTAATGTCGATTTTCTAAATACATCCTTCTGTTATTTTTCCACACTACACTCTTTATTTATAAGAACCAGGAAATTTTGATTGAGCCTGGCTGTTCTTAAGTTTTTGCCTTTTTCGAGCCTGAAATGTTCTTAATCTGTTCTTAATTCCTTGGTTACTGAGACACCTAGAATTTGTCAGTGAATGCCTTTAGTGGTAATAGGGTTGTGTAAAAATGGAGCATGCTTGTCCATTTCATTGTTTGCTTGCTTTTTACGTTGTCTGACTGTCGCACTTTCATATTTAGCTGATATTCTTAGGGCTTATGAAAAGGCCCAGCCTCAGCTTGTTCTTATTTAGTTCTTAAAATCTGGGCAAAATCCAGGCTCGTGTCCTTATAAAATTGCTGTTATAAATAAGAGTGTAACTACTTTCATACGACCCGCCTGGGTTGTGTGAAAACTCGTTGATGTTTTGGTATAAACCCGTTTAAACGCATTTTGATTTTAAGAAATCGTCTATATCATATTAAACACCATTCCCCCCAGGCCTCAGATCTTAGCAAAATAAAGAAACCAAAGTAGCAATTAACCTGGAACTTAAAGGAACTTTTTGACATTTGACAGTGGTAAAAGACATGCGGATAGTTTGCTAATTTCAAGTTGTGTGTGTATTTTATCGTTCATGTGCAACAAGAATTTCTAGTAAGCTACAGTTTCTATGCATTTATCCCGTACGAGATCGTCTAACTACAGTCCAGACAAAGCTGTCTGATTAATGTTTCCCAAATTTCATTTATTAATCAAGAATCATGTGCGTTTCTGCACCTGCATACCCATTAATCCCTCTGCTCAAAAAATTTTAGCTTGTTGGGCTGCTGTACATCCCTGATATTTATTCAATTTCTACCCCAGGGGGCACTCAAGATTTTTGAATTCCGGTAAGTGCCCTGTTGATAGATCTCGAAGAATCCTTCCGTTACAGTACGCATGGGAAAGTTCGGAAGACCTAACTTTCAGTTCAGGCCAAAAGTAGATTCTACTTCCAACCTTCACCTAACTTAAGTACGGGCCCAAAGTAGACTCTGCTTACAACTTTCACCTAATTTTAAGTACAGGCCAAAAGTAGCTAATACTTCCCACCTTCACCTAACTTTAAGTACAGTCACAAAGTAGATTCTACTTCCAACCTTCACCTTACTTTAAGTACAGGCCAAAAGTGGATTCTACTTCCAGCCTTCCCCTAATTTAAAGTACAGTTTGGCAAGCAATGGTTTCAGGTAACTTTTTTCTATGTGCCCCATGCTCCAAATGCCGCTCGTACCAAGTCCAAAGATTATACAATGGCTTTGAAACAAAGGCTTACGCGTACAGTACACGCTTTTTTTTTTATAAGGAACCTGCCTCAAGGCCTAGTTCTTAAAGTTCCTTATTTTTGGGCCTTTTTTGAGGCAATTGTAGTTCCAAAAGTTCCTTAATAGTTCCTTAATTTTAAGTGCACATACAGTGGTCTTAACAATAAAAGAGAGACATTTGCATGTGAGCAAAGCTCGAGACTACTCAAAAAAACAATGGATACATGCTTAACCTACAATTTATGTGATTTTCGACTGCAAATGAATGGAACCGGCTTTCTAATTCTTGATTATTTGCAGTGATAAAAGTATTCAACATTCAAAAGTTCCTTAATGATTTTCTCTTTAGTAGTATAAGTTCTTTAAATTTTCGGGCCTTCTACATGTAGGTTCCTTATAAAGTGGTTCCTTATAAAAAAAAAAGCGTGTACACTTATGTACACTGTCCTACTCTCAACAAGTGATAGAAGACTA
>JACTAT010000160.1:111190-159576 GCA_014526335.1 Chrysaora quinquecirrha | reverse complement strand
CGTCTTCATCATCACGTGGCCCTTCAAGTCCAATATCTTCAGGTTTCGTTATCAAACAGAAAAACATTACGAAACCCCCGCAGAAAAGTAAAAATGATGTAACCAGGAAACCGTACTCGTACCCATAGTCCAAAACAGATGCAACCATTAACGAACCAATTATATTCCCAACGGAGGCATTTGCACTCCAGAAACCAAAAACAGACCCTCGTGTTGATTTACTGAACCAGTTTCCCATTATGGCAACCGTTGTTGGCCATCCTGTTGACTGAAATAGGCCATTTAACATAAAAAACACACCAAAGTAATATTTATTATAGACTTGGTAATAAGCACTCACATATCCAAATAGGAGAAATACAACTGAAGACATGCACATTCCAAATGATAAAACGATTCTCATGTTGAATCTGTCACCGATTATTCCACTGATATAAAGCCCAATAGCATATGCAAGTAAAAAAGCAGTGTCCATTTCACCCAGGAATACATTTGCATCATCCTTGTTCGCGAAGAAATGTCTTTTCTCCCAGATATTTTCGGGCCTAACTGGACAGGTTGAGTTCATCGGTGTGAACTCTTGCCGCATGCTGTCTTTGACGTTGCTGAATGCTTTCCGACATCCATGAAATAAAGCATAGCCTAAGAACGTTAGAATAAACACAGTAACGTGGTGCCAAGTCCATTTTTGCTTCATTTTTCAGGCGTCAAAATGACAGCACTTTTTGCTCCACAAACCTCACAGCTCTCACGGTTCTTTCTTGCCTAGGCCGTCAGGTGTTAGTACATCACAAATCACATGACTATGACTTGCTGTACTTTTATTGGTTAATGACAATGCATTCAACCAACCAGCGAGGAGTGTTTCATTTTCGCACCTAACCTTGAAATAAAGCAGTGTTTCTTTTGAATTGTTTTGTTTGGACTCTCTGCACAAACAGGGGTTACAACTTGTGTCTGAAATCGTTATTTTTTCTAACATTTGGTTAAAACACGTTCATAAACAAATCAATTGTCCTAATAAAAGTTCAAAGAATCATACAGCATGAGGCCCTGGCTGAACGATTAAACATTGAAGCAATTATTGCAAAACTTTTAAGATTTGCACTTCAAGCGATGTATAAAGGCCTGGCTAAACTAGGAGACATGTCGAGACATTGATGTCCCCTCGGTGTCTCCTAGTTTAGCCACCTCGGAAACTTTGTAGCGCACGACGAAATTTGTAGCAAGAGACACGCAAATGTTTCTGGGAGACAACAGAAACATTTCTTGTCTCCGCGACATGCAAATGACTCAGGGGACATGTTGCTCGCTTGTCACTCGCATGCTTAGCCACCCTGGGAGACACGCCAAATACAGTGTAGCGCGCGACAAGTCTCCTTGATTAGCCATAGCGTAACTGTGTTGGCACGTCACAATGTGTCTTGAGACGTGTGGAAACGGTAAAAGCATTTTGTTTGACAAGCTTTTTTAATGCTTGAGCAACAATGTTTGATCGTTTGGCCTGGGACTAAAAGGAACATATCATTGTTGGAACTAATGATTCAAAACGAAATTGCGATAAGTCAAGGATGAAAAATTACTAGTAAAGGTACAGTATCTTTTCTTAAGTACTATATGGATATGATTGTAAATGAATAATGATTTCGTACTAGTAAAATCTAAGATTGGTTAGAAAAACCTTATGAGTTATATTCAACAAAATACATTGAAATAAAGTAGTTTTGTTTAACATTTCAATTAGCTTATCAGAATATTTGAACACTTGGCAATCTCAAAAAACATTGCTTGACAAGAAACAATAAGCATACATGTCACTGATGAGCTCCAATAAGAGCGAATGTCTGGCATTTGAGACCCGGGGGGTACTTCCATTGTTCGTTATACTAGACGTGCCGCCCAAATGGGTAACTTTTTCAGCGCCAATTTCCCTACATATGGGTTGATTTTTCGTAAAGAATCTCTAGACATGGGTAGTGAAATATATAAAAAATTTTAGACATGTATTGTCTTGAAAAGCCTGATAAAAAGTGCGTTTTAGTTTTCAGCGCAAATGACTTTTCGACGCATTTAGAGTTGCCTTAGGCGTTAAATTGGGTTCAAACATGTGAGATATTGGTACAAATGGGTAAAAAAATTGTTTTTTTCTGTACATGGGTACCATGAGAAATAGAATTTATCGGTAGACATGGGTGTGTTTGGAAAAACTGGGCGGCACGTCTAGTCATTTGAATAATGAAGTACCCCCCCCCCCCGGGATTTGAGAATGGGGCGGCTGGTGAAATTATTCATATAGGCCGAATACGAATTTGTGCTCATGCGGTATGAGCCTAACTGCATGCGTTTCGGTACCTTAGGCCAGGTACCAACCTTACATACAAAACAATAAGCAATATTTGTTTCGAAATGCTTGAAAAATTTGAAAAGAAGTTTAGCTTGAAGCACGCACAAAATGTTAGACAAGCAATGTTTCGCAACATGTCAAACACACTGAAACATTTTGCTTGATAAGAAATTTTAAATGTTTGACAAACAACGTTTGATAGTTTGGTCAAAGCCTTTTATGCGGGGCAATGGGGCAGTAGGATACAACAATTAACAAAGACATAGGTTAGCATTAGTATTGTTAGTTTTTACACGATATTACAATTTTCTGAACATTTTTCCTCTACGAAGAAGTTCTGTAAACTCATAGTTGCCATACGAACGTGGTAAGTAAATGCTGTCACTTTAATTTTTAAATCTTCTAGCGATCCTGGTTTCTCCTTAACTACTGAATCTAGTGCTCCTTTCAACCCTGATGAGTGATACAAATGCCTAAAAAAGAAACATTTGGTCATAATTAATGTTTGATGAAAATTCTATTCAGATAATCGACTATGCATGATGAAAATTATCATACATCAGTTCAAAAGGGACAAATGGGAGCGAGGGGCAATTCAAGTCCTTGGAAATCTTGGACACCTTTGGTGGAAATCCAATGGTTTTCAAGGGAATCCATTGGGAATCCTTTCGTTTTAACGGAGATTTTTTGCGCTCAAGTTAATGCTCCTTTAATGGGAGATTGTAGTTAGAGTGAGGGGAGAACTCCCATTAGAGGTGTGGTATATATGTGTCGCCCTGGAGCATGGGCTTTTCGCCGATAGTTTGCCCTATGGATCACGTCTTGTGAAAATTTCTCCAGATTAGTATGCGGTACAAGTTAATTTTTCGGGTAGATGGTGCAGAGTTTATTCCTACGAAACATGTGGGGACATCTATGTAAATTATTCCCTGCTTGTGTGGGTATTTTTCAGAATCATGCACTGGATATCAATAATAGAGGTGAAATGGTGTTTTAGCGCCAGTCACTAGGATCTCAGTAGTAGGTTAACTAATCGAGACCTCGACCCTGGCCGTGACGCTACCGTGGCTGGGCTCGAACCCTGACCACACTGAGCTTCTGACACCACGAGTCAGCCGGATTACACCACGACGCCACAGCACCTTCAGAGACACATGCACTCTATCTAAAAGAGTCACAACCCACCTTGAGAAAATTTTGAGCGGCTTTATGGTTTCCAGACGCCCCTTCCCCCAAACACCCAATCAAGGAACTGGAACTTTGACTAGAATTAAGAGGGAAATGAAAGCCCAGGAAAAAGAAGAAACAGGGATAGGACATTAAATGTCTTAAAAACTGCTTGCGGGCGAGACGGATGGCGCAAACTGATAAAAAATATAAAGAAGTGCAAAACAAAAGTGCTTCATCATTACCTGGTATATTCCCCAGGAATATCCTCTGACAAAACAAAACTCCTTTCGAATAACATAAGTTTATCATTTGCCATTCGAACAGCCAGAGCACTAAAAGACAATTACAAAACTCATAAAATATGCATAGAGTACAACCACTTAATTATAGCCTCGCTACATAAGTCCCATTACTTTCCTTGATGTTGTTGTTTTTTACAATCATTCTGTTGGAGTGACAAATCAAGGGAAGGGAAGGGTAAACAAGAGACTCGTGTAGTGAGTCTAACGTAATTACACTACCGCAAGCCCCTAGCCAAATTTGGCACAACCCAGCTAACTTTATGCAAACCTTTATTCTAAAGATATTTGTCATGAATGATGAATACAAGGATAGATTTTTCCACAAGTGGCATACAACAATTGATGGGATTTGAACCCAGGACTGCATGATCAGAGAGCCAACGACGTTTCCACTGAGCTTTAGAGCTCAATGAAACCGCCGAGTAACTCTCCAAGTCATACAGCCCAAGGCTCTCATCCCATTTTGCTCCACAAGTGGCATACCACAATTGATGGGATTTGAACCCAGGACTGCATGATCAGAGAGCCAACGACATTTCCACTGCGCTATAGAGCTCAATGAAACCGCCGAGCAACTCTCCAAGTCATACAGCCCAAGGCTCTCAACCCATTTTGCTCCACAAGTGGCATACCACAATTGATGGATTTGAACCCAGGACTGCATGATCAGAGAGCCGACGACATTTCCACTGCGCTATAGAGCTCAATGAAACCGCCGAGTAACTCTCCAAGTCATACAGCCCAAGGCTCTCATCCCATTTAGCTCCACAAGTGGCATACCACAATTGATGGATTTGAACCCAGGACTGCATGATCAGAGAGCCAACGACATTTCCACTGCGCTATAGAGCTCAATGAAATCGCAGAGTAACTCTCTAAGTCATACAGCCCAAGGCTCTCATCCCATTTTGTTTCACAAGTGGCATACCACAATTGATGGGATTCGAACCCGGACTGCATGATCAGAGAGCCAACGATGTCTCCATTGAGCT
This sequence comes from Chrysaora quinquecirrha, assembly GCA_014526335.1. NCBI lineage: Eukaryota > Metazoa > Cnidaria > Scyphozoa > Semaeostomeae > Pelagiidae > Chrysaora > Chrysaora quinquecirrha. Next base: position 154,768 of record JACTAT010000160.1, on the reverse strand, counting down.
AAAGCGCTCAACAAAGTCGCCTAGTAGCTCTCCAAGTCATACAGCCCATGGCTATCATCCCATTTTGCTCCCATTTTATTCTAAAGATTCTTGAAAGATTCCTTTAATTTAGCAACTCACCAATATCAAAATCCTTTGCTCTGCTTATGTCATTTTTAGTCTTCTCCACTTGTTCTGCCTGCTTCATCAGATTCTCCCCATATCTCCGGATATTGAAAGGCAATAAAATGCTATCTGCCATAGTCAAAGAGAGCTGTAACCATAGTTTAGCGACTGTTTCGTGATATCGAAAATCAGGATCAACAAATCGTTTCATCCAATCGAAATTATCGTGGATGCTGTGATAGACAGGGTACTTATTGACACCAGTGGTTTTCTAGAAAGGTATTGGTATTGTTAGGACAAGTATAGAAAGTTAATTAAAACAAGCTGCTGTTTGAATCAGAGTATCATTTTTTGTCCTAGATCTGACTTGAAGCTTCAGAATTAAACGTATATTTTTGCTTTCCTTGTAGCAGAAGACAACACTTTTTCAGTTACACGTTTATGAAGAACCACCTTATCATGAGCCTACATGCAGAAGGCCGAAAAACTTAAAGAACTTATTCTACTAAAGAGCTAAGGAACTTTTCAACTTTGAAAATTTTTGTCTCTGCAAAGAATCAGGAAGAATTAGGCAGGTGGTTCCATTCATTTGCAGTCAGAATTCACAAAAGTTGTATATTACGAACATAGCAAATCTTTCCTTCAGTTGTTTGCTCACATACAAGTGTCTCTATAATAGACAAGACACTAAATGTGCAGTTAAAATTAAGGAACTATGAAGGAACTTTTCGTCTAAAATTTAATCAGAAGAGGTCCAGAAGTAAGAATTTTAAGTACTAGGCCAATACAGTTTCTCTGTGTAAACGGGGACTAAGACACTGGCAACCTTTGTAAACATTGATTTCAAAAAGAAACACGTACAGAAAAGTACAACGTGCCATAAAGCTCTAACAAACAAAGAATGGCAATCTTTAAAGAGAGAAAAGACAACTAATAAACATGATATACTTGCCGAATTGAACGTGAATCTAAAATCCATAGAAGGTATTCCAAGGTCCCCAAAAAATGGCATGTAATCACTTCCTTGCTTGAACAACGAGGCACTGAAAAGATATAAGTAACAGTTAACTTTGATGACAAATCTTGAAATCTTGACACTTCTAAAAACTTTGACTCAAAAGTTAAAACAATTCAGAATAACTCGCAAAAAATCTCGAGGAACGAAAGTTGCTTAGCAAATTCTGCTTGTCAAACAATGTTTGGTGACGTGCAATAATATGTTTGAAAAACAATGTTTGATCATTTGGTAAGATCCTAAGTAGGGCCGTAGGAAGCAGGGGGGAGCAAATAATTTTTAAAACAATAGTATGACATCATAAAATAATTACGTCATCATATACTTTTCAGTTATTTAGCCCCCTGCCCCCAATCTGAGATTCCTTCGGACGGCCTAGTGCCGCAACATTAAATAAGCAAGAGGAGTTCTTATCAATGTATTAAAAAAGCGTTTTTAGCGCAAAGACATCGAAGACAAATTTTCTTATTGATTTGGCCAAAGATAGTAGACCCAAGAAGGAATATCCTTCATAGAACTACTTCAATATAGAATTTTACCAACAAAGTGAACTTACTCTGGTTCATAAATGTTAACATTTCCTTTCTTTTTCACCCATGTGTCAAAAAGGTTCTTGAAGCCGCGGCTACACGTGCCACCTTTAACTTGAAATGGCGACAGAACATGTTCAAAAATTGTCGCGGCAACCGGAAAAACTAAGAGTCGCACGTGTAGCCAGGGATTTATTATCGAGCAGAATGTTCTGCGAGCTTAGAAAATGCAGTCGCAGAACATTGGTTTGGTTGAACTTTTCGTGACATGTTTTTGCTTGTCGCCAGTAATGTCGCAGTGCGTAGCCAGTTTATTTGAATTGGCAACGCAATATATTGCATTGCTTTCGTGCCTTTTCCTTGAAATTTATGGGGCCCATTCATCTTATCACGAAAGTTGATTGTTGCAGAACTTCTGCCGCAGCATTTTTGTTGCAGTGTGTAGCCACCTAAGGATTTCTCAGACAAGGACATTTTCAGCTTTCTCGCATCGCCAGGCATCAGCAGAAAATCCGGGTGTTACAGGAGATAAAAGGTATACTTTACCTCGACCCATTCTGTGGAGCCAATCAATCCATACTCCTCCGCATCCCAGCTGCAGAGAAGAATTGTGCGACGCGGTTTCCAACCTGAAATGAGCAACCCAAGGTTTTAAAATTAGTCTTACTTACAATAACGAAAATCACAGGGAATCAATACGTATGTATGTTGTAGGTTTACCTTTCTTTTTGAGCCAGCCAAAGGCTCTTGCCAACTCAACCATAGTAGCAGTACCGCTAGATGGATCCGCCGCACCAAAAACCCAGGCGTCTCTGTGATTCCCAAGGATGACAAGACGGTCTACAATTAATGAAACATTTGAATAATGATTTGGAGTTAGATGCAGATAAGAAGCCGTGGATACACGTGCGATTCTCCACCTGTTTTGGCGACGCAACAGTCACGGAAATGTCCTGTTCTGAGAAACCTTGAGGTGGCTACATACTGCGACAAAAAGTGCTGCGAAAAAAGTGCTGCAAAAAACAACTTGCGCGGTAAGATGGGTCCTAGACAACTTCCAATGAAAATTTGCGCGGCTGTGTTGCATTGCCATATTCCTGGTTCCACAAGCGAATTTTTGTTTCTCCGCTCGCGACGACAATTTTTTAACATAACCAGTCGCCATTTCAAGCTAAAATTGCACTTGCAGCGCGGGTTAAATCAAGAGGGCAATCTTTCTTCGCTTGGCAGACACTGAAGATTATTGGAGGGGGGCAAAGCCATTGTTTGAGCAAAAGCATTGATTTTGTATTGTTATCAAAAGCACATTGGCACGTTCGGTAGGTTCGAGTTGTAGATTTTGGATGAAATTAGCGAAAGGTACTTAATCTGGAAAATATTTTTTGGAGTATAATTGTATTACTGGTTCCATGTTCCCGCAAGCGACTTGGCAAGTTCGTGTTGTGCGGGAACGGCCATGGATAAAATAGGCCTGAACAGGATCATCTATATTTTAGGTACACCAATGCTTCGCCGTGGCTGGTGTGGCACCTTTAACCTTACCAAAACTTTTATATGGTCCTGCAAACGTTTTGCTAACGTGCCTTAAGACAAGACAATCGACATTTGCGTTGTGCCTAGGGGAGCTCAATGGCAACCCTTCCAGAGAAAGTATACCAAACAGCCTTCTTCCAGTTTACGGGAGATGACTTAACATTGGAGTCAAGTTGTAAATACTACTATACCTGGCTCGATATTTCCTTGCAACGTTCCAACAACGTTGTAAATAAACCTATCTTCTCTATTCACTGAGACTTTCATCTTTACTTTTCTGCAAAAACAAAAATAAGATGCTTCAAACTAATTATTTACAGCAACTTATGTGCATTTCAATCCGCATCTGGGTATAAATTACGTCTAAGTCAATTGTTTTGGTCTGTTTCTGAAGTTTATACTCTGAGGGGTGTCTGAAGTATGTACAGAAATGTTTACACTGTTTCTCGCAATATTGTTTAGAGCCAGGTTCAACATAAACATGAACATAAACATAAACATAAACATAAACATAAACACAAATATAAAGACTAACATAAAGACTAACATAAACATAAACATAAACATAAACATAAACATAAAGACAAACACAAACATAAAGACTAACATAAACATAAAGACAAACATAAACATAAACATAAACATAAACATAAACATAAACATAAACATAAACACAAACATAAAGACTAACATAAACATAAACATAAACATAAACATAAACATAAACATAAACATAAACATAAACATAAACACTAACATAAACACTAACATAAACTTAAAGACAAACATAAGCATAAACATAAACATAAACATAAACATAAACATAAAGACAAACACAAACATAAAGACAAACATAAACATAAACATAAACATAAAGACAAACACAAACATAAAGACTAACATAAACATAAAGACAAACATAAACATAAACATAAACATAAACACAAACATAAAGACTAACATAAACATAAAGACAAACATAAACATAAACATAAACATAAACATAAACATAAACACAAATATAAAGACTAACATAAAGACTAACATAAACATAAACATAAACACAAACATAAAGACAAACATAAACATAAACACAAACATAAAGACTAACATAAACATAAAGACAAACATAAACATAAACATAAACATAAACATAAACATAAACATAAACATAAACATAAACATAAACATAAACATAAACATAAACATAAACATAAACATAAACATAAACATAAACATAAACATAAACATAAACATAAACATAAACATAAACATAAACATAAACATAAACATAAAGACTAAACATAAAGACTAAAAACTTAAAGACAAACATAAGCATAAACATAAACATAAACATAAACATAAACATAAAGACAAACACAAACATAAAGACAAACATAAACATAAACATAAAAATAAAGACAAACACAAACATAAAGACTAACATAAACATAAAGACAAACATAAACATAAACATAAACATAAACACAAACATAAAGACTAACATAAACATAAAGACAAACATAAACATAAACATAAACATAAACATAAACAAAAACATATACATAAACATAAACATAAAGACAAACACAAACATAAAGACTAACATAAACATAAAGACAAAGATAAACATAAACATAAATATAAACATAAACACGTGTAGACTTATTACAAGAGTCGTAGTTATCGCTATTGAGTCTATGCTGGACGCTCAAACTACGACTCATAACTTTTCAGCAGAAAAAGTGGTCAAAACCGTTGAGCCTCGTTTCCAAAAAAGTCAAGTGGCGCGAAAGAGCGAACGCAATGGCGCGATTTCAGTGGAAAGCTGCGAGGGCTGCGAGCCTGCAAGAAGTTGCCTAGAAATTCACATTTTTAGGAGGATAAATGCGAAAATAGGATATAATTACAAAGAAGGAAGTTTACTTTGCTTGCAAAAGTAATTGCATGTATATAAAAAATGTCTGCCCAAAAATATTTTTCAACTTAGGTCACGCGGCCCTTCGCACACGAAATCTGGGCTTCGGTGCCCAACGGCTGGAAAATCTTATAATGATTTCATTAACTCGAAATTTAAGTAAAAGACTCCATTATTCAAAATTTGATGAATTATAATTCAAGAAAACTATGAGGTTGAGATTTAGCATATTTAAGAAGAAAATTTAAACAGTACAGCGACCAAATGCAAAAATGTTTAAAACAATTTTTCAATCACTAATTTTCTCTCAAGATGAAGCCGTGGATGAAGCATTAAAACTTTTATTTTATGGAAAAACTTTGGCTGAAGTTTTGACTTCCAAAGGAGAAAACAGATAAAAGTACCGATTTTCAGGCGAATTAATCTTTTCAGGAACAAAATGATCAAGTTGGAAAGAACTAAGGAATTATCTGAAAATTATATCTTGACATGTTTTGCTAGATATCTAATTCAATTGACGACACGAAAATGCTCGGCAACTGAGTGAAACATTTGAATTTGACTTTTCCGTTGTACTACTTTTGTTAAAGGTTTCTGCTGAAACTAGCAAATTTAGAGTTCCATTAAATGTCCTATCAGTACCCAAATATTTTCATACAAAAAAACAATTTTGAATTCACCAACCTGAAATCTCATCTCGGGAACATTAAAATCTGTTTCCTCGGTTCTATTTAAAGCAAAACTTTCATTGACAACAACATACACATTATTTGAAATAATGTGTACACTTAAAGCCATTTGTCGTTCTCCCTATCTGCAATATTTAAACTTTATTCAGAATAATAAAACCCTAAATAAAACTGCTCCAAGTTTGTTTTTGTGAAAGCTGTGGCCGAAAGTCGCTTGAATCTTTGACATGAAATCGAGAAAAAGGTGGATAGTCTAATAGCTCTAATGCTTATGGGGTCGGAACATCCCACGATCATTCTAATCAGTCATAGTCATCTTTGAAGTCGATCTCTATTGGGTTGGCAAACTGGATAATGGCTCAGAAAATTGTAATTTAAAGGTCCCGAAATGGTCATTACAGCGACTCTAGATCAATAATTCTCAAAATTTTCCCCAGGGAGCATGCCCCAACCCCTAGTTAAAAGAGCTTTTGTGCACATTTATATTTAAGCCCCTTTTTCTTGTGCCCCTCCACTTCTAAAAAGTTTCTATGTCCTCGAGAGCGGGCCCTAAGACGCACCGCAGCAGGCAGGCCGCACCCAGGCCACGCCCATTTTTGTTGGCAAATTTACATTCGGCACCCCCTGCTTGAGAGTTCTAGCGACGGCCCTGAAAATGTTGGACAAGCAATGTTTTTGGACGCTGCCAAACCGTCAAACATTTTGCTTGACAAGCAAATGGGCCAACAATGTTTGATCGTTTTGCCAGGGCCTAAGAATGGTTTCTGGTGGTGCAAAATTACAAAATAGCGAAAAACAGCGGAAACATCTCCGGAAATTGGTATAGGTATCTTTTAGGTATGTCCAGAAATGTTTTCCCTTTTCCTCGCAATATAGAGAAGTAAGACTGGAGAAATTGTAGGACTAAAAACAAAAAAGAAAGAAAACTAACAACGAACGGAAAAATACTGTCATGCTTAAGTTACTAAGTGTGACTCTTAGTTACAAAGGGTGCACTGCTCTGGAGCCAAAGCTCTTCGACGTAGCAACTTTGTTTTGCCACAATAATGCTAAAATTTTTCCTTTTTTTTTTTTTAAAAAAAACCAAAATTTCAAAACCCTTAAAAATTTTTTTTTTTTTAAAAAAATTTCCGGGGAAAAACCCTTAAATTTAAAAAAAAAAATTTTAAAACCAAAAAAAAAAAATTTTTTAAAAAAAGGGGAAAAAAAAACTTTTTTAAAATAAAAAAAAAACCCCCCAAAAAATTTTTTGGGAAAAATTTTTAAAAAAAAAAGGAAAAAAAAAAATTTTAAAAAAAATAAAAAAAACCCTTTTTTTAAAAAGTTTTTTTTCCAAAAAAAAAAAAAAATTTTTTTTTTTTTTTAAAAAAACCCTTTTTTTAAATTTAAAATTTTAAAAAATTTTTTTGGGGCCCTTTTTTAAAGGGAAAAATTTTTTAATTTAAAAATTTTTTTAAAATTTTAAAACACCCTTTTTTTTTAAAAAAAAACCCCAAAAAAAAAATTGTTTAAAAAAATTTTTTGGGTTTTTTTGGGGGAAAAAATTTTTAAAATTTTTTTTTTTAAATCCTTTTAGGTTTTTTTTTGGGGTTTTTTTAAAAGGGGTTTAAAAAGGTTTTTTTTAAAAAATTTTTTTTTTAAAAAAAAAAATTTTAAATTTTTAAAAATTTGGGGGAAAAAAAAAAGGGGGGAAAAAAAATTTTTAAAAAAAAAATTTTTTAAAACCAAAAAATTTTTAAAAAAAAAAATTTAAAAATTTTTTCCTTTTTTAAAAAAATTTTTTCCCAAAAAATTTTCCCCCCCCAAAAAAACCCCCCCCCTTTTTTTAAAAAAAATTTTTTAAATTTTTAAAAAGGGGGAAAAAAAAAAACCCCCCCGGGTTTTTTTTTTAAAAAAAGGGTTTTGGGGGCCCCCCAAAAAAAGGGGGTAAAATTTTGGGAAAATTTTTTTAAAAAATTTTTTTTTTTTTTTCCTTTTTTCCCAAAAAAAAAAAATTGTTAAAAATTAAAATTTTTTGGAACCCAAAAAAAAATTTAATTTTAAAAATTTTTTTTTTTTTTTTTTGGGGTTTTTTAAAAAAATTTTTAAAATTTTTTTTTTCCCCCCTTTTCCCCCCCCCCAACCCCCCCCAAAAAATTTTAAAAATTTTTCCAAAAATTTTTAAAAAAAAAAATTTTAAATGGGCCTTCCCCTTTTAAAAAAAAGGGGTAAGGGCCCCCCGGGTTTTAAAACCCAAATTTTTAAAAAAATTTCCCAAAAATTTCCTTAATTAAAGGGTTTGGCCCAATTTAAAAAGGAAAAATTTTTTTTTTTTTTAAAAAAAAACCCTTTTTTCCCAAAAAAGGGGGGTTTTTTTTTTTAAAAATTTTTTTTTTTTCCCCCCCCCCCGGGGTTTTTTGGGAAAAAAAAAAATTTTTTTAAAATTTCATTTTTGGGAAAAACCCCTTTTAACCAAATTTAACCTTTTTAAAAATCCTTTTTCCCCCAAAAAAAAAGGGTTTTTTTTAAAAATTTTTTTTTTAAAATTTTCCCCAAAGCCCCCCCCTTTTTCCCCCGGGGGTTTTTTTTTCCCCCAAAATTTTCCCCAAAGGGGGAAAAATTTTTTAAAGCCCTTTTAAAATTTTTTTTGAAAAACCCTTTTTTTTAAAAAAAAATAAAATTTCAAAATTCGAATTGAGAAAATCAATAGTTTCTCAGTATTTTACCAGTAATGAAAGAAATTGTTATACAGATAAATATACGGAGTCACAGTAATATATAATTGATAATTTTGATAACAAAAGTGTCTCATATAATCTAACATAAAAAATACACCAATTATAGAGTTTTAAGGCTACGCATGGTTAAAACGGGTAAAGGAAATAAGGATTTGATTTTTGGAGAGATGCACAGTAACGTGGAGGATGTGCAGTATAGTGGTGGATGGAAAGTATCGTAGAGGGTTACCATCAGTACAGTGGAGGCTTAGGGTTACCATTTGTAACGTGGAGGGTGCGAAGTTACGTGGGAGACATCATCAGTACAGTGGAGGGTTATCATCAGTACAGTGGAGGATGCGAAGCATCGTGGATGGCTTGGAGGGTTATCATCAGTAGTACAGTGGAGTTATATCATCAGTACAGTGGAGAGTGCAAAGCATCGTGGAGGGCTTGGAGGGTCATCATCAGTCAAGTGCAGGGTTATCATCTGTATCGTCGAGGATGTGAAGTATGATTGAGAGTTATCATCAGTACATTGGAGAATGCAAAGTATCGTGGAGAGTTATCATCAGTACAGTGGAGGGATATCATCAGCACAGTGGCGAGTGCAAAGCACCGTGGAGGGCTTGGAGGGTTATCATAAATAAAGTGGAGGGTTATAATCAGTAGTATAGTGGAGGGTTATCATCAGTAAAATGGAGAGTCCGAAGCATCGTGGAGGGCGTGGAGGTTTATCTTTAAAAAGAAATGGAGAGTTGTCATCTGTAACGTGGAGGATGTGAAGTATCATGAAAAGTTATCATCAGAACAATGGAGAATGCAAAGTATCGTGGAGGGTTATCATAAGTGCAGTGGAGGGTTATCACCTGTAACGTGGCATATCAGTATACGTAAGCAATAAGGAGCAGGATTTCTAGGGTGACTGATACCTCTGTAAACTAAGGTGTTGAGATCAAATGCTTCACTACAGGTAGATTGACACCACAGTCTATTCTGCGGAATCCCGCGGATTCCCTAGATATTTAACATTTTATTCAGCTCAAATTTAGACGAATTATTAAGATTGTTACCATTTAACTTTTACGGTAGCTAGTTTAAGATCATTTAACGGTGTATAAGTTTATGAAAAAGCCATGTTAAGTTTTAAAATCACAAATTTTAAGTCTTATTGTTTTAATTCAAAAGTCCGGAGAATATTTAAAAAACGAAATCTTTTGAGTTTAGATAAGTTTAAAATGTGGCGTCGATTATTCGATATTGTTGATTATCGCTTGTTTTTTGGAATTCGGTCATTTTTAATCTCCTGAATCGCTCATAGTGCAAGCCTGCTGTCGTCTCAATCATGTCTTGCATATGTGTCCTAAACGCCAGAAGATAAATAAAGCAAAGTAAAGATATTATTTTCTAAGCTTTTATCCATTACTCCAGACTTAAAAAGTTCAGCCAATTGACTGATGTCTCATGCATCACTGTAGACTTTCCCCAAGTCTACTTATCAGTGTCCTTATCCAAAGGTCCACCATTCCGTGTAAACAAAAGAGAACCCTTCTTTGTTTGTCATGGAATCGTGGACCTTAGGAGAAGGATATTGAGAAATAGACTTGGGTCAAGAATCATAGAGCCAAAATAATAGCGACGAAATGAATCGAGCCAAATTCAAGACTTTGGGGCGACAGAAATTTGTAAAAAGCACCATAAAATTCATAAGACGTATCTCTTATTAGGTTGTCTGGTATTTGGTTTGTTAATGGCAAGTGTAAAGAAAAAGATTCCTTAGAGATTTTGTTAATGAATATAAAGGTTTACATAAAAGTCATGGTTTAAAGTATGACATATTAATTAAGGAACAACATTACTTTTAGTTTTTTAATATATTTATTTAGTTATTTATCTGTGATAATCAACGATTTAATTAATTGAATATTTAAGCTTACTTGATTCGAGTCAATTGATTATTTGTTTAGAAATGGTAATACAAATTAGGTAGTATTGTAAAAAAAAAGTTTATGTGTGACAGTTATGGACTTTTATATAGCTTCAGAAAAAGTTTAAAGAAAGCTTTAATATGAAGGTATTTGAGGGGCATTTGAATCTGTTTATATCTTACACACTTCAAATTAGTAGTTAGAGGGGAGAAGTGTGGGCCTGCGGATATAACTAATTGAAAATTCACCTAAGTATATTTTCCACGGCACAAATGATTATGAATATTGAATATGATATGATAAATAGATCAAAAAATTTCATACCATATATTTTCTATAATAATCCAGTAAACAAGAGGGAATTTAATAAAGTAAGTGAGTCTGCTTTGTTTATAGTTAGGCCCTGGCCTAACGATCAAATACTGTTTCTCAAACATCCGAGATTTGCCTCATGAGCAATGTTTGACCGTTGGCCACGTCACAAAACATTGCTTGACAAGCAGAATAGCTTAGCGATGTTTATGAATGGCAATGTCTTTAAAAAGCTTCAAAAGCATTTGTTGGTTGTCAAAAATTGGATGAACAATGTTTTGTGACGTTGCCAAACGGGATAACATAGTGTTTGATAAGCAACGTCAAACTTCAAGTGTTTCACATGTTTAAAGAACAATGTTTGATTGTTTCGCCAGGGCCTTAGCTTGAGCAAGAGAATCGATGACGTATATTGTTCTGTCTCAGCAGATGTACAACATAGCAAGAAAATTAAACAACTCCTTCGTAGAAGCCATCAAAGATCAAAGCAAGCGCTGGTTCTATATGACTTCCCACAGCCACGCCGTCAAATTGTCAGTATGGAAGACTGTAACCTTCCCGGGGGTCGCTACTCCCCTTTTTTATGACAGGGGGGTTGAAGTCTTTTTAAAATTTAAGCTTTGGTCCTCTTTAGACCGGGCTCCCTTGTCTAGCCGCAATGGAAGTACCCCCGGGATAATCTTGCCCAAGCTAGCTCGATCCAAAACTGCAGACTCTATTACTTGACTAAATTCACCTCAGTTCGCCGATATAATAAGGAAAATGCCTTGGAGTGTTAACGATTCCTCAATGTCCCTTGCATTGGCCATTATTAACAAATCTTAACGTCTAGCTATTTAATGATTGATTTCATAAGAGTTTTGGTAATTTTTCTGTTCACGCTGTTTTACTAGACTTATTATGCATTTCTGTCAACTTTGTTCTTCTGTAATTTTCATAATGAATCGAAGCAGTTACTTCAATCAGATCTTGCATATGGGTCCTAAGCATTAAAACAGATAGTACACTTATCAGAAAAGCCAGGACTTCGTTTTAGGCCACGGAGACGTCGTATATCGGTCCGACGCGACGGAATCATATTCATAAAATCGTAAACAATAGGGTTACGATGGGGTCACACAGGAATGTCCTCCAGTAGTTGTTGTTTTCAGCGCGCATGTCCCCGTCGACGGATCAAAAAACGTGCCAATATCAAAAATCATGTTGTAAAAGGAGACGCGACAATATTGAACCAATTTCAATTTTTTTGAAGCCGAAAATGTTTTAAGACATGTTCCCATATCATTGTAAGTAGATTGAAGATCTGATTATTTGATTTGATTTTGCAAAATGTTGCCTGCAAAGGTTTAAGCAATAAACGAAAATGGGACTGTCATTTTCCTACATGTACGGTAGTACTCCTACGCCAATTGTGCCTGAACAAAGTTTGTGTCTTCAACCAGCGGGCTTTCTACGCCTGCCCGTCCACAAGAAAACCTTAAAAGGGCATATAAGAGAATGATGGGGATCCAATTCAAATGAATTTGATAATAATCTATTCCCACTGAATCCTACTCTCTTCCTTTCAATTGGCGAGATATGGAGAGTGCGAAGGAGGCTTCGCAGTTTGAAACGCAGAGAGTATTGAGACTGTCGCTGCGGGAGGGATTGAGAGGCAGCTTTATCTTATATTGTGATTTGCTGAAGAAGGATGGCTCAATCACAAGCATTGAGTTTTATAACCCAACAAATCCCCTTAGGAGGTCACTGCCTTGCTGAATGTATCCCCAAGGAGTCTTTAGATCATCTTATCTTAGCCTCGTTACAAATTCAGAGATTTGCATCCAGTGAGAATAGTACGATAACGCAGCTCCTGTATCATTGATATGAGCGTCGAGGCATCAGATGCAGTGAGGCATAACAACGGTATTATTCTAACTCTCTCTCTTACCTTATAAGCATGTCTCTAAGCAGTGGAAACTCACAGTGCATGCGGTTTTCAACTGGAAGAAAAACATATATTTAATGATTTAAAAAGAAAAAGTCTGCAAACTGGAGTGGGCAAAGAATGGAATTCCAAGGAAAAGACATCAATATTATGAGTTACCTTCAACGACTCCCCAACGTGTTTTTCTGCCCAAAACATTCTTGCCACCAACGTTGACATATTTGTCACTGCCAACGACTGCAAACGGAATCTGGTCCTAGAAACGAAAATTCTTTTTTTCAGAACTCCTTAAGAAACCTAGAAGCAATACTTTAAGAACCAGATGAACTTCGAAACTGAGAAAATTCTTTACTCAGTATTGAAAATAATTCAATCATATGCAAATCAAAATAATAGTTTAGTCAAAGAAAGTTGTGTTTCTCCAGCAGATACGCCATGAATGATTCTTTCTGAGATTTCACCTCTCATGTGGTTTCTCTTGTTTTTAATCCCTGGCCAAACGATCAGAAATTATTTATCAAACATATGAAATTGCCTGTCAAGCAAAATGCTGAATGCTCTACCATTTAGCCATGTTGCAAAACAATGCTCGTCAAACATTTTTAGCTGGCGACAGCCAAAAAGTATTTGTGAAATTCTTTCCAAAAACTTCTCAGAATAAATTTTGCTTATTTATACTTGTCAAGAAAGGTTTTGCGACGTGGCCAAACGTTCAAACATCGCTTGGTAAAAAGCAAACTTCGAATGTTTGACAAACAATGTTTGATCGTTTGGTCAGGGCCTAATACTCACTTTGATTTTGTTGTTAACTTTCATCTCGTCATCAGTTAGATCATTGTGAACAACTGGATAGATAGTGATGTTGTTGAAGTGTATGTCCTCTCTTATCTAAAATGGATTAGAGATGCATCTCGTTTAAAAAAAACATAGTACAATATTAATTTAATGATCAAACAACGCTACTTCTGGAAAATGGCAGACATGTAGACTTATTACATTCTTCCCACTCTTTCGGAAACAGCTCTAACAACCACACTAACATAATTGCTGTTTCCTCAAAGTGGAGCGGGGTGATGGATTGTGGAGGAGCGTAGACTAAGAAAACTGTAATAAGTCTAGTTGCCATGAGTAAGGGAATCCTCGTCACGTGCAAAGACCAGAACTGCAGGCGTTTCAGGAGGAAAAGTTCATGAATTAAAAGTAAAATCTGCTGCACTACCTCCCCTAAAGCGACTGTAATCAAGGTCGTTGCATGTGAAGAGGATGCCCTTAATCAATATATCTACCATTTTCCAGAAAAATGGCGCACCAACCCAGACCTCTTTGAAAATTCAATTCTGGAATCCGGGTTAGGATTCTGACTTTCGTAAACCTGGATTATTTCTTATTAGAATCTCTAAATTTCAACATGGAAAAGATGCAGAAGAAGTGTTGCAGAGGCGGACTGGCAGCGAATCTCAAGGGTTGCTATTTCCAGTAAAAGGGGCCTGTTTTCACTATAGCAATTTGTCTTGTTAGTTGCTTCTAGCGAGCTCCTGTGTAAAAAATCAATTCAAGGCAAGGGCTACTGTTCATGTTAATACTTCTTTTCTTATTTGCGATATTTCGATGGCAAAATCGTCTCTCTTTATACATATTTTCGCATTTCTATATTTTCTTGCTTCCATATTTTCTGCGCATATGCTGATTATCTTTTATTTTACTTCTTTCCAATTATCTGCATTGAGAAACAATTTCTGTCATTTCCAACTGTTTTCAGACTGAGCGAAACCAATCCAAATCTCTTCGAAATCCCAAGAAATCGAAGAGAATTGCTCAAGAAACAACAGAAACAGTTTGTTAAAGACCCTATAACAAGAAGGCCCGGGTTGCAATCGCAACCTAGCATCCCTGCCAGTCCGCCCCTTGGTAAAATAAATAGCTTATAGTTACATAGATTTTTCCATAAGCGGCATACCACAATAGATGGGACTCGAATATGCACTGCATGACCAGAGAGCCAACGAAGTTTCCACTGAAAACGTCAACGCGTGGAAACTTCCTTGGCTCTCTGGTCATGCAGCCCAGAGACAAGCAAATCACCACAATACTCATCAGTTATCAGTATTAGAGTCTCGACTGTAAATACTGACTTAACCAGCTAAAAATCAAATCCAAGATATTGACCATTTGTATTTTCAAGATGCCCTTCAAGGTATTATGGCTTTTCATACCAGTTAGAATTGTTTATCTGATCACCAAATCCTGGGGTGTCTGTGACCGTCAGTTTCAAGTTGACACTTTTTTCTTCCAACACTGAAAGAAAAATCTTCGTCAAAACACTTGGTTGAATGTGAAAGGTGAAATGGTGTTTTAGCGCCAGTCGCTAGGATCTCAGTAGTAGGATAACTAATCTAGACCTCGACCCTGGCCGTGACGCTACCGTGGCTGGGCTCGCAACCTGACCACATTGAGCTTCTGACACCATGAGTCAGCTGGATTACACCACGACGCCTCAGCACCTTCGCATTCATTATCAAAATCAGAGAAATGAAGCAACATATTATTGTAGATTTGAAACAAATGAAAATCTATTTTCTTGGATCTTGCTATTATTGGGTGAAGGTTTAAAAATAAACAAGGTGACGGAAGAAAAAGACATAAAGAGATTTACGTTTCTGCACTAATACTCACTCCGGCATTCAGAGCTTCATATCATCTGGAGAAGTCGAGGAAGCATTGAATAGGGGTTGAGGGTGCAAACAAAATGAAATGAAAACGAAAATTCATTGGAGGAAAGGATTGTTCGCTAAAAGCAGCCATTCGAGATCCTCTGGAGTGTCATGGAGATCTTTTACAGCTATGTGGTTTTTCTCCTGTTTTTAAGCCTTTCAATTTTTTAAATTCTTTTGGAAGCTAAACGTATCCATCCCGTTATATTACACACTTGAAGGGACTGCAGTATTTGGTATGTTATTAGCGAAGTACGTAATAAACAGGGCATTTTCTATTGTTCCACAACTAGAAGGACAATATCAATGGTACGCTATGTACAGGCGTATATAATAAGTGAGTACGTTATAACCGAATTACACTGTAACTGACATACCATGAGTAACGGTCTTGATTTCCACTGTCTTTGGAATACCATTCGAGTTAGATGTACATGTTGGTCTACTTGCTTTTGTTTTGAACAAAGTATTGATAAGGGTTGACTTTCCAAGCCCAGCTGAACCTAATAAGAAATGAAAATAAATTCAAGAATAAATAGTGTTACATTCGATTTCGTAACTAAAAACGTTGCACATAATTACAAGTTACAAAATAACTGATAAACAAGTTGTGCACTATTCGACTATGTTTACAATAGACATGGCCTCATTTTGAAACCATTTGAAATAGTTAAGGACAGAAGAATTTTAAGTTATCCAAGATACCAGAGACCTGATGGAGGAATGGCCAAAACGTTTTAGCACTGCATTTTCAGTTTTAAACTGTATTCGTTAAACGAAAAGTCAAAGATATTGAAAAAGGTTCATTCAATTCTATTTTATTTAGGGCATTCCTTCTATAAAAGGCCGTTTTTTCCTTGAAAAGAATTCAGTCTAAAACTTTTGGAAGTAGCATATGCTTTTACAATCCTTCAGACATGCCGAAGAAAGCTGAACCTAACTATGTTTGTATTGGTATGATCCTGTTAGGAATTCAAGGCAAACACTGCCTTAGTCCTTTGTCTGAACTCCTCTGAACTCCAGTATCTAAAATGAAAAATGTAGTTACTTACCTACAACCATGACATTGAACTCAAATCCTCTTTTCAAACATTTCAATCGTAATTGCTCTTGGATTGAATCAAACCCGACTGATGCATCAAGGGGTGTTTTCAGTTTTGAGCCCCAGTGAGTAGTTGTCCCCATTGTCTGCTGCATAATTTCCAAAAAAGAGCTGTATGAAAGCATTCCTAGAGAACAAAGTAGATACCTTAAAACTATGAATTTCATTAACAAAGTTGACTTAGAGAAACCAAACCAATCTTTCAGTCCCTTAAAGCAACTGGTCCCCTTGGTAGTACACCGAGTAACCCGCTTTGGTGTTTAAAGGGCTGGCTAAACTAGGAGACATATCACGCACAACATATGTCCCCTCGGTGTCTCCCAGTTAAGCCACCTTGGAAACTTTGTAGTTCACCGACAAAATTTGTAGCAAGAGACAAGCAAATGTTTCTGGGAGACAACAGAAACATTTCTTCTCTCTGCCACATGCAAATTACTAGAGGGACATGTTGCTCACTTGTTACTCGCATGTTAAGCCACCCTGGGAGACAGGCCCAACACAGTGTTACATGCAACAAGTCTCCTAGTTTAGCAATAGCACAACATTTCTGTACATTAAACTAAGAAATCAGCCTTTTTTGTAAGCAGTGGTGTAGCAAGTGTCCTTGGGGTCTGTGGTATCCATTTTGCACTCTGAGCAGCCTAACCTTACCTTTCTCTGCTTTGACTTCAGCTTTTTTGCTGACCAACTCTTTTTCAGCTTCATTAAAATCACTTCCCATCAGTTGGACAGCTAGCGTAGATATTGTTGCAACATCAACCCATCCTGTCTCTTCAACATCAGCAAATTTAAAAACTTTGTTCAAAGCTACAAGAGAATTAGTAACAGGGATTAATTTTGCCAGATTCCATGTCTGTACAGTATAATCTTTCATACACTTTCAGTGTCAGGTAAGTATTTAGATAATGAGCATCAAGCAAAATGGCAGATTCTTCATATATAACATAGCGTAAGGGGCAAGCCAAAGGGTTTAGAGCTATATAACTTAAAACTTTACTGAGCAGACAAAAACATGACGAGATATGGCACCAACTCACCATCAGCTTGTATGTTTGTAAGAATGACCTGAAATAATAAAATGTTCATTAACTTAATACTCGAGGCTTGGACATTTGTTGAAAAACTGGTTGTTTAGGATAAAGTTTGAGAATTGGTTTGGATACCAAAACAAATATTTATAACCTAACCCTAGGGAACAAAAGATCTATTGTTTGTGGTGTGAACGTTAGTTTCATTGGCTGGTAGAGACAGAAATAATTTGTTAAGGTTATATGCTGAGTTTCGGTGGTAGGATGCCTTCCCTACTTGTAGTAGTTGTTTTCCCTGTGGTTGAACATCTTTTTGTTGCACAGCCTTGTCTTAAATACCACCACAATGAAAAACGAAAGCACATTTAAGATACTACTGCAAGGCATGTCACCAAGATGACTTGACATGTGACATCAGTGAATTATTTCCGTCCCCACTAGTGCTCTGTAATCCCTGGCAAGGGGCATCATTTCACTTTTCAACAAATTGTAGGCCTATGAGATGTCCATCAAAACAAAAGATTTCCAAGGGATTTCTATGAAAACAATAGGATTTCTAACCCGTGTACACAATTTTCATGGAGTGAATTACCCCTCAATCTCCGGCGTGGGGTTTGAAACTTTGTTGGCATACTTCTGACATGGATTTTTAGAAAATCTAGGTATATCTCCTGTGCATAATAATTATTATAGATAGACTAGTCTGGTTATATTTATAATATTTATAGATACCCCTAATATCGTACAACCTAAAGCAAGTGAAAGTCTTTTAAAATGGTTCTGAAATCTGAATTCAGCAAATCAAAATTTAAAACAAAAAAATGATCAAATAGACGTGTGAAATTTACAACCCACCAAAGCATAATAAATAAACAACGGAAATGATAAAAGGCCAATTTTAAAATCTGGGCCTAAACTGAGAATTTTTCAAGGTATCATAAAGCCTTTTTACCTTCGAATTATCCATTTTTAAATTTCAGAAAAGACAAAAGTAGATAGCTAATTCTTTTATCGATTTCTCGTTGCTAAAAACACGATATGTATCTTCCTGATAACCAACAAACTAGAAAACTTCTTAACTCCCAAGGAATGCTCAAAACTGGCTTCTTGAATGAAGAGGCGAGGCCCAATACCAAAGCAACAACTGTTCCTCTGGTCAGCGGAGTGAAGAACATAGGGTGGCCAAAAGTTGTTTCAATTTCACTTTCACACCTTCACGCAGTGGCCCCCCCAAGGGCTTTTGCGTGATGCGTTATAAGGCAATGTAATTGAAAAATGCTGTAACAAAGTTCTTATTTGTAAGACATATTGGAAAAGTTTAATATTACCCTTAATATTATATGGAGTTGGAGTTATCAATTTAACAAATGCAGAAATTCAGAAATTGCAAACAATAGAAAATAGTGTATATAGAAAAATTTTAGGTGGAAGAAAAGACACGCCAGTTTCTGCAATGAGAAGTGAAATAGGAGCGTCATTGATGAGAACAAGAATAATTGAATCAAAAATAATGTTGGTTAAGAATCTTGTGTCAGGACAAAATATGTTACTTAAAGAAATCCTGAGGAAAACGAAAGAAGATAAAAAGAATAAATGGACATCGACGCTAAATAAGTATCACGAAGAAATCAATATGACGGCTTTAGAAACCGAGAAGTTAAGCAAAAAGGAAATAAAAGAAGCATTGAGAAAATGGGATAGCGAGACCTGGAGGAAAGAAATTGAATCAAAGTCAAGTTTAAAAATATACCAATGTTGGAAAAAAGAAATAAAGGAGGAAACCATTTATAATAACAGATGGAGCTCAAAGTTACTGTTATTAGCAAGAACTAACTCATTACCACTGAATATAAGAAACAGACATATCAACGGAAAAGTCCATTGCGATATTTGCGACATGAACGTGAATGAAGATTTAGATCACTTTTTATTGAAATGCCCAGGTTTAAGAAATGAAAGATGCCAAGAATATTCATCTACGACAGAAAATAACGAGCACGTAGTGGGAAAGTTCTTATTTGAAAACGATAAAATGGAAGAAAAAAAGGAAATGTTATTGAAAATGTGGAAAAAGAGAAAATCGACAATTGAAAAAATGGACAAATAATAATAAAAAAGAAAAAAAATAATAAAACAAAATAGAATAAAAAAACGAGGCTGCCGATACAAAGGCAACAGCTTCAAAAACCACCTGAACCTGAACCTGAAATGAGCAACAAATATAACACGAAACCCTTTCCACGATTGGCTGGCTTCATTTGCTTCTAATATGCATGCTTCTCTGTCGCTTATTCAGAAATCAGCTATTAGATTTCTTTAGAAAACTTTCAGAACATCGGAATTGTCCTTCAAGTTGGTTCGATTTAGGTTAAACCTCAATCCGCACCATTTTGCTTCAGAAATTCCGAAACTTTATCTACCTGGACTTTGAAGGTTCTATACACTATCGATTGTTCGATTCGCGTGTCATGAGTTCGAAGTGAAGTTTTAATTTACAAGGAATAAAATACCTTGGGTACCAGACTTTCAATTTCAAGAAAATGAAATTTCATTTTTCTTGAAATTGAAAGTCTGGTACCCAGGGTAGGAATAAAATAGCTAACTAAAGAGAAACTAAAACTGAGAAGGAGAGGGTTCGACAAAATAAAAAATTGCATTCCAATGACTCAAAATGTAATTTTCAAAAAAATCCAGATACATATCAACTAATGCAAAATATAAACGTTAATTTATTTTTTGAAAAAAGTCCAGTTAATATTCACAAAGGCTGCAAATGCAATACTATACTGAAATATATTCAACAAGGATTTTAAAACTTTGAACGAACGATTTTTAGCGAAGATTTTCGGGGAAACTTGCGTTTTACAATAAAAAGGTAAAAATGTTGTAAAAAACTTCAAAATTGCGATAGACAGCAGAAACATTTTCGGGCATACTGAAAAGCTTTTTTCGTCCGACACTCCTCAGAGTATGAACGTCAGAAACAGACCGAAACAATAAATTAAGGCGGAATTTATATTACTGGATTCAGGCATAAAGTATAAGACTACACTATGATATTTTATTATCGATCTTGAATTTCCAGAATTAGAAAACGCGATAGCTGAAAATCGACGTTTTAAAAACTCTTCTAATGCAATGGTGCAATGCCACAAAAACTTAGAAGCAAAAGATTTCATAATTTGGAATGTGAAAAGCATTATTTTTTTATTTTTGTTTGTTTCTCAGTTTCAACAATACTTGCTACACTAATATTTATTTACATCAAAACGGTCGTCCATCAAATAGTATAAAAACACCACATTCCTTAATTTTTCCTTAAAAAAGAAACAACTACCGGTAAAATAAAATACAATGAAACTAGTAACAAAATTAACTTTTCTATCTCTGTTATTTTCTAGGTGACCTAGAGTCAGATCTGTCTTTATAACCTCGTAACTTTTCTAATTCGCTTTGCATGGCATCCATATCTGAGTTACTCACAGCAACCTAAATTTAGAACAGAAAAAAATAATCTAACGCGGGAAATGCAAACTACATAAAGCAGCTTTCATCAAGATCCTGAGTGTCAAATACACTCTTTTTTTATAAGAAACCCGTTTATAAGAAACTCAGTACTGAGATCAATATTGGTTAAGAAACTTTCAGTACTCGAACAAAAATGAATAGAAACTCGCAGGACTCAACAATCTTAAGAATTAGAAATATAGCATCGGAAAAGGAACTTCTGTTACACCATAAGTGTCTATTTTTCCAAAATAACAGCTGATGTAAATGTGAATTGTATTGCTTCTTCTATTTGTCAAATTTAAGTGTCAATTACCTGTTTTGGCACTAAAAAATTTTGATCCCTAAGAAGGATATAAGGGGCTGCCAATTCCAAATCCCAGCTTTAACAGTGTACATGCACAATTACGTGTCCAATTTATTATATTTTAGTGGGCCACTTTGCTATACACTGATAGGCTGACTTGCCTAACACACGGTGGATCAACTTTGTAGTGGGCCAACTTGTCCTGTTACCAGGGGCGCAGTGGGAGCTACTTACTCGGGGGGGGGGGGGGCAAAGGTGAAAATTTTCTGACAGAGTTATGATATTTCAGACAAAAATTTTAACAATCTTTTTGCAGCGGTGTCTTTGCTGTGTGCTTGTTTTTCTTGTTAAACTTAGTTAAATTGGTTTATATTGCCTTATAAGATGTAAATCTTTGATTCATGGAGCCGATTGCTAGATCTATTGCAAATATGAAGGTTTCGCAGCGATATTTGACTTGTCAGCTGATCTGGACAATCTTTATACAGAATTTTTGGAACAGTACGTACAATGTGAAATCAGATTAATACAATACTCAAGAATAGAGAAATTCTCTGACAAAACAATTTTTACCAGGGGGGCAACTGCCACCCTGCCCCCCCAACCACTGCACCCCTGCCTGTTAACCTTGCAACTACAAAAAGTTTCCTTCTGCAATGTGAACATAATGGAGAACATCAACATAAAGTTTGGCCTCATAGGGCCTGCCCTCTTTGTCTCAATCACTCATTCTAGAAAGAGTATTTTCAGAGGCCCTCCTATCAGTAATGCTACCCAGTAAATACAGGTGCAATGGCTTTTCTTATGAATACCGTTACCTAAAGATATCTGAGATGCTCACATTACATGCTCTGCTGACACCAGACTAGAGAACAAGCAAATAATGTAAAGAAGCTAGAACATTTTCGACTTACCATATCTAATAAGAGTTCAATTTTATATCTTAAAAGATTATTTTCCTCCTCGTATTCTTTGAGTTTTTTCTTCAATTTTTGCATCTCTTTCTTATTCTGAATACTTTGCCCATCTGAATCATCTCCATCTGAGAAAAAAAGGTTTTACAAAGGGTTACAAAGGGTTACAAAGGGTAAAACCATATATATGACATACTGCATAAATAACTGAGTCTTTTGGTAATGGATCAACTAAGTCAACCTAGCTAGTTTCAACTTTTTTCTCAATGCATCAAAATTATCTAAATGCACCAATCAGAATCTTAAGGTACAGGAGTTTGGCTCACAATTGTTAAGGTCATGGGTTCGAATCTTGTCTTGACCACTTTCCACAAGCCTAAAGTCAACCTAGCTATCCATCCTTTAGAGGTCGGTATATGAGTACCCAGGGTATTTTTTCTAGAATATCAATCTAGGGGCACAAGCTTGCAGGCCTACATCAGCTGTATAGTCTAGCTGCCATATTGTTTTTATAAAGCCTTCTCATACATATAGGATTTCATCTCTGAAGGAACTTCACCTTTTGACAACCATTGACCGTCTTGAAATATCATCCTTCGATCTCCCAAAGCTAAATCAACCGGATTTTGATCGAAGTCGAGACTTCTGTCCAAACTTTGCCTGTCAACAAGTTGAGGATTCGAAGCTCCAGCATCCGCTCTCCGCTCAGGAATTTTCCGATTGCCTTTGAAACTTGGCTTACGAAACAACGGCATCTTGGTCCTTGATGAAGCTTCCAGCAATTAAATTGATGCTTTAACTTGAAAAGTAGTGCATTACTAAGTAAATAACTAATTTGTTTAGCGAACAAAAACTTACAAACAAACTGGGTGACTCTTCAGGGCGAAAACACAAGAAGTAACAGGAACGAAATCGAGGTTTTAAGTTTCAACCGAAGAAAAATTGTTAGTGCCCAGGCGACCTGAGAAGATGGAAGGTATCTACGCGTGCGCACCAATGTCTACGTCGCGGAAGGAAACTTGACAGATTGCCAAGTTTGTGGTTCTGTCACCTGATAAACCACCCGGAAGTAAAGTCCCAGTAAACAACACCCGAAACAATGAAAAAGCTCTTCCAAAGAAGCCAGAGCAGTGGAGCCATGGAGAAGTTAGACTCTGATCAGAGCCAGTCAGCAGCTTTCAGGCAATTGTCTTTAGAAGAAGGGCAAGGAAGCCGTTTGGATTTGCCAAGACAAAAGAGCAGGGAGGGACGAGGTGGGATTTTTTGCTTGCTTTTTGATTTGCATATTGCGAAATCAATATGGCTTGATTATATTACCTGTCACATTTGAGAATATGTGTCAACAAAATGACATCCAAAATGACACTTAAATATCAACCAACCCTGCAAAAATCAATGACACTGATGCCTGCTTTCCCTAGCAGTCACACCCAACCACACCCATATTGTTGCTAAACATGGTATTCAAGAGAGCCAGGCTGCATTCCATGTACTTTATCAAAAAGATCTCCAATGTGGAAGAACGATTTTCTATTGTTCTTTCTATTGTTCTATTGTTTAATCTTCAGCATGGCATAATGCACCATGGCCAGTGGTGCAAGTTGGACAAACACCTGCATGGGGCAACATAGCTTTAATGAGCTCCAGGGTGGAATCCATGCTATCTTTACGCCGGAGATTACGCCAATGAAAACTGCTTTCACGCCAAACGAAACAATAGATCCATTGTTCTATTAGGAAATTAGTAATGTTTGCTATTGTTTTCTGAAAGATTCACGCCAACAATTTTCCAAACTCCATGCCGGATTTCTCCAGCGTAGGCTACATGGATTCCACCCTGGAATGAGCTCCAACTTGACCATGTTAAGGCAAGGTGAGTTTGAAGTGGGATGAATTGACCTGTCACCCTGTAAGGCTGAATCCCTTTAGGCATTTAAATATAACTGTTTTTCTGATTTAGACGTTGTGAAAGATGGCTGGGGAGAGAAGGAGAGTGGACAGAAGATCTTTGGACAGTACAATTGGAGGAAAAGATGGTTTCAACTTACTCAAAAAGGACAAATCATTGTATTTTCATACTATGTGTGAGTGCACTTCTGTGTTAATAGTTTTCTATGCAAGATTAATCCTCTTTATCTTCCTTTCCTGAACCTCTGCCTATCTAGGGTGCTAGTTCCTTGTCCCTTTTAAGGAAAGTCCCTTTTAAATATGTAAACATGTAGTCAATAACTTGTTTTTTCTCTTTCACAGAAAACCCTCTGACATTAGCCCTAGAGGAGAAGTTATGTTGACCCAAGAATGTGAGTCTGAGACATTTTTATTAAATTTGCTGTACACCATGAAAATTCACAGAACCCCCTCTCTCTCTCTTTAAACCCCCTTCTTTACCAAGCCTTCCTTCAAATTTAAAAGTTCGAAGTAAACGTCTGTCTCTATTAAGTTCCCCGTGTTTATCCTTTATCTCTGACTAAATCATAGTGAGGATGCTGGAGATGTGGCATACAGTAATTATTATCGTTCTAGACACTGCAAGAGAGCTTGAAATGGGTGAAAAATCAAAGCCCAATTGCTTCGCTTTGGGACCAATGTTAGATTCATCTGCATTGAGAACTTACTATGTCAGCTGCAGTGAGTTTTTCCTGGCTTTTTTCATCTTTTTTCTGTAGAAAGTTTTAGAATCTCTAGTATTGAAACATTTTTTGAAAAAACACCTAGAGCTATCTGTCAATAAGTCTTTTTTCTTTAGATTCTGAAGAAGAAAAAGTTGACTGGATAACTACTTTAAACTGTGTTATAGAAGGTGTTCCAGAAAATATGTTAAAAAGAAAAACAACATATAGAATTAAGAGCAGCAGGAGGGTAAATAGCCAGATACAAACAAATATCCATTTTTTCTGCTTTGAAACGAAACGAAGGGGGGAAAGTCACAGGCAGGTATGCCATGGGTAATGACTCTTGGAGATGGCATAGCTCTCTAAGTTGCTAAACTGCCCCGCTAAACTGCTTGATCAAACTGGCTATTCCGTCGATTATCTGACAATCATTACTCAGTCAAAGAAGTAGGAATAAATTCAAGAAGCAGAAAACCTTCCATTTGACTTTGCCTTCACCGATAGGCATGAAAACTGGAATCGTATTCGTACAAAAATTTGGAAAGGAAAATTTGCGAAAACTGCAGAAAAACCGTCTCCTGTAAATCCGGCTGGCTAAGTATTCTTAAGACAGGCTTGCGTCGACCTAAGATACGATACAACTAATGCCAACTCGTTGCTACTGCTAACCTATGTCGACATGTCAAATGCACAACTTTTTAAGTGAAGTCAATCGTGGTCGCAAGTGTGCTCAGGTCGACTTCAAATCATGGGAATCATTTGTCAACTAATCGCAGAAGTAGAACATGCCCAATTTTGTAGAACTGGTCCAACTAGTTGTCGTGAAAAAGGAACTATTGCCAGAGCGCTTATGTCGACTGGTCAGGTCCCAAACAATCGCCGATCAGCAGTCGACAACTTGTTCTGACTGTGCGCAAGGCCCATATAATCCTGGCTGTAACTAATTTGATTTTACCATTTTTCTCTTTTTTTATTGAACTATTTTCGTTTTGTTTTAGGCACAAGGTAGAAGAGAAACATATCCACCACCTGAAATCAATTCAAAGGGAGATACTTTTTCGTATCTGAAATTTTCATGGCGACTGAAAGTAAGATAACAATAAACATGCCACTGAATATAATAATAACTAATATGTCTACCACTTTTTTCTATACTTCAATCAGTTGAAGGTTATATATATGAATATTATATATATATATTATATATATATATATATATAATGTGTGAAAGCATAAGCTAGAAAGGCCTCAGTGTGCTGAATTAAATCGTGTTTTTGTCTGCTTTCTTTTTAGCATCCGACTTAAATAGTATCTAATTTATCGTTATTTACCGTACCAAATATATATAATATATATGTATATATGAATAGTCCAATGCTCTAGGAAGGATGATTTCTCTACACTGCTCTACACACACAATTCACTGTTATATTTAAGAGCTATTAAATGAAGAATGAATTTCTTAAAATAAAGCATAAGATTTGTCGATTCTTACAAACGCTTTCCAACAGTTTGTTGTATTTTTGCTTCAGCAGGGTTTAGGCATAGACTTGATACATTCCTCGCACTCTTTAAGAAACAGCTACTGGCAACTACAAAAACATAATTGCTATTTCCTAGTTGAGGCATTGCATTGCTTGCAGAATAGGGCGTTAAAGCACTTGTTTCATTGTTTTGTTATGTGTTTTTGAAACCACGCCAGTTCTGAAGAAAGTTTTAGGAGGAATAATTCGTTTTGTCGCCTAACTACTTGTTGTAACGATAGATGTGTATTTATTCTTTGTTTCAAACTGTTTTAAACTCTTATGTGTACGTTAATTTTCGAACAAAATAGCATTATGAAGGTTGAGAAAGCTTATTAAATAATATTTGCGTTTAATACCTTTTTAGCAATGGCATCAACTTTGTGAGATCGCAAGAGAGACGAAGTGGAAAAGGACTGAAACAAAGCAAGGTATTACAGTAGCCAGGCAATCTTTTAAAGACACTGAAATGGCTGCTATTAAGGTAATCAGTTCAGAAAGTGCATGTTTTGCATTTTCATATAATGTGAATGAAATGTCCGTGATATATGGAATTTCTATTTTTTGTTGCTCAGCTGTCAAGCCACGACTCAGTCGTAAACACTTTTTTGTCATAGCATACTCGCTTATAACACCCTCTCAGATATAGCTGTAAAGCCTACGATGCACAATGTCCCTAGAGCCATAGAGCAAGAGATAATAGTAACACCACGTTTGTAATGTACTTCGCTTATAAAGTACCAAAATAACACATTGTACTGTCCTGTTAACGGGATGGTTGCCTCTACCATTTGAGACGATTTCCCGAGCTTGTCTGCCTATAGTTTGTTTTTGATTCCCAGTTTGAGCAATGCTTTCTTGAATTCTTAGATTGAGAGTGTTGTTCCAATTCAACGTCAGATGGTTTTCGAGTATCTTCAGAGATCTGTACAACCTGGAGGAAAGGTAACAGTCAAGTCTGGCTTATACTCATCTTTTTTGGTCATTAAGAGCTTTGCAGCCTTGAGTTCGTTAGAAGAGGCCCAAAAAAACTCGTGCTCACACTTGGTTTTCGGGGTAGTTTCTATTACTTTTTATATGCACCCTTTATTTATGTATAAACCGCAGTGATATCAGGGTCTGTTGGGTCGTTGACTAGTTCACAGTCGGTAAAACGAAACGAATACTTTTTCGTCTTTGTGGCTGAGTCGATAAGATCGTAAAAATCGTTGCGAATGTTGCTCATACTTTGTCGTTTTAGTGTTTCGGGTCTTCTCAGCTGCTCTAACTATACCAAACAGATTATGCATGTAAACAAGACCTAAACAGCTTCCATTTGTAATCAAGGACAGGGTGGTATGCGATCTATGCGATGACCTAGCGTTGAATCTTAAGTTTCTCGAACCGATTCCAGTTCCTTTGCAAGTATTTCGCTAGGTATAATCGCTAAAATTACTCTTTTAGTTCGACTATATTCTAAGAGGCGAGAGCTTACTGCAACGAATCGAAGGTGAATTTTTGTTACTTCATTAAATGTTGACAACATTTTTCTCACATAGGCCTATTTTTATTTTAAGCATGCGGATAAGGGAAAGACATTATGATCCACAGCCCATTGCAAAAGGATTCTGTATCCCTTTTACACGTATGGAATGCTGGGAAATATCCCGTTGTAGCGCATAACAACCAAATCATACTTTTACGTTTTTCGTTTTTTTACCCTGTTTAGAATGCTGCACGGTAACTGATATCACAAGAAACGACTATGATGTCCCATTACCCGGAATGAAACGAAGAGATAAATGTTGTGCCAGAATGTGGGTTCCGGATTTTGTCACACAAGATGGAACATCAGGTGGACCACATTGCTTTTATGATATTTTTTGTTTAACATCTAACAGGATCCAAGGTGAGGTTAGGCAAAAACTAAGGATCTATTTATGAGGGCAAAATTATCCCACCTTACTAAGATGTGAACTGAAAGGCGGACAAATTAGTAGAGGGTTTAAATTCAGAATTGCATTCGACCTTCCAGCATCCTGTCTCATAATTCAGATTTTGTTTAACCATCTCATACAATGGGACTTTATCTAGCGCATGCACACAAGGAACGATTGCCCCCCCAACTTCCAGGCTTCCTGCGTTTCTATCGGAAGATTTTATCCAAACAAGGTGAGATCCGGTCGGCTGAAAGCAGGATCTCACTTCACTGGGATAAAAAACTTCCCGTATAAACACAACTTTGAAATTTCAACGGCTTGGATAGGCGGGAAACTGGGACAATTTTGCTCATTTAAGCAGGCCAAATTTTTAATTTTAAACAATATTTTATCGTTGAAGGTGTCCTTATGATGTCCGTCAGCCATCCAAAGGGACGACCTACAAAAGTAAGTAACATTTTACATTACACCTACTTTTTAAAGAGCTAAAGAAAGACTGATTCAGCCCTGGAAGTTTGTTACAATGTTCATATTACGCCCGGGGGGTATGTGGGGGTACTCCCTAATGAAGGGTATGTGCCTCTCATATGGGTGGGTCTTTCTTCGAAAATTCCTTACAATTGGGTCCGATTTATGCCTAAAATACCTTAAAAGTGGGTATAGAATCAAATTTCCCTAACATTTTTAGTACACAAATGCATGCAAAAATCATAAAACTGGGTGGCTAAATGTGTAAAACAGTACCTTAAAGGTGGGTTTGTTTGTAAAAACTCGGGGGGCACAACCCTATACATTTCAGGGTCAAGTAACCCCCCGGGATATTACGACCACTGAAGTTTGCTTAGGAGCTCATCGTTCTTTCAAACAGAAAAATCGTATAATAAAATACTATTCACTACTATAGAGCTTGAGTCATACTAATCCTTACTCTTTGCTCGCCACACAATCTTCCACTTTTTTCATATTTTCTTTATATTTCAAGGACATGGAGCGCATTTTCCTGGACATTTCTGGGATGGTTTTGCAGGACGAACTTGGAGAAGGTAATCGTATAGTGTAATTATATTTTTCAGCTCTATTTCATTTGAAGAGAATACTGATTGGATTTCAAGGGGTAGCTAGCGCCTATTGGGGATGCAGTGTACATGACCTCGGAGATTCTTGAAAGGGGGATGAAGATTTGGTATTTCGAAAGCATCACCCCTCCGGCTCCACTTGTTTGTTGTAATGTTAGTAACTATACTTCGAAATTTTTATTGCAGGAAATGAAAAGCAGACACGAATTACTGTGATAGTTCAAGTCGATTTACAAAATGCGTTGCAGAATATGCTACGTGGGGCATACAAGTCCGGTGAGTACATTGGCGAAATTATTCGCGCGAAGAGAACGATTTTGTCACTGCACTTGCGCAAGTGCATCTTGTCCGTTCGTTCAGCGAAAACGACTTCTACTTGTAGTCGCGAAGCTATTCGCACGAGCGATGAGGGTAGGCATAATGGTCGTTGTTTTTCGCGTTGTTGATCTGCCGCAAAAGGCGCTATATTCTTACTTATCAAGGACTTTACGTTTTCTTACTAGAGCTACTGTTAAATTGCGATAAACAGCGAAACAGCGTTTTGTACTACTCAAAATGATTCAGTTAAGAGCCACTGCTAGAGGGTCTCGTGCAAAAGGCCATGTTTTATGTATTTACGTGGTGCAAGAAAGCTGCAAGAATGCCAAAAAATAGAGCTGTTTGCTCAAGATTCTGGCTTTTAATGACAAGCGGAAAATCCAAAAAATTTTCGAGGGCATATAGCATCAAGCAATATATTCCAGAGGAGACCAACTTAAGCTTCTTCAAATTTTTATCGGTTTTACATGTTTTTGAGACAGATTTTTAAATAACCGCCCCGGGCGCTTAATCAAGGAAATATGGAATTACCAGTTACCAAACGACAACTTAATGCTGCCGTTTTCTTCTAGGTATGTTGAAGAAAGGTATTCGCAATGGATTTGGTCATTTTGCAAAATGTCTTATGGAATACAAGGAAATGTTATCAATATGACGGTAAGTAGATGTTACAGAATATTGAGTAATACTGGTGACAATTATTCGCATAAATTATGATAATTATCATAATATTCATTTATTAATTTCCGAAATTCTGATGTATATATATTAAGGCCTATAGGCCTGGACATATTTTTGTGGGACATATGTTGGTTATTGACAAGAGGAACTTTTTTAAATCAAGTCACTCCCGACATTAATGGACAAATTTCATATCTATTTCTTCGTAATATTTCAAAGTTTTAATATTTGGTCGGTACCTACCAACTATATTCTACTCTTATGATGCCGCTGGGGCCTCGAGGAACAATCTCTACGAGCTTTCCAGTGAGGCCAGGTCACTTGGCCCTAGACGATTCGAGGAAATGGCTTGGGGCATGGGATGGAGACGAGGTTTGGAAATCTTCGATCCCACCAAAAACAATCGCCTTATAAACTAAGATTCGCACTATTATGAAAATCAGGCTTAATAACATCTGTCTTTTGAACTTCATATACAACGTACAGTTTGCCGTCTTGCGATAAAATTCACACTTGTGGATCCAGCTGAACGCTGAAGTTTAACAAACACCTGTTGCTTTTGTCAAAAAATAATACCTCGGGTCCATGGTTTTTATTTCTCCACGTGTAGTCGATGTATAATTTATAAACTTGTTTTCGCAATATGCCAGATCTTTAGAAATCGGCTGGTGTCCGCTTGCCTTTATTTTTTTGGAATTCTTCGCGCAGAGAGAATACTGTCGTCGCTACACTCCTCCTGCATTTCCTGCTCGTCCTTTCATCGTACCGAATGAGGGAAAGTATACGCCGCGAAACGAAAGCTGTTCGCGCGAGCGATTCCGCTTAGGTGAGAGCCGCTATATAGAAATGGTTTAAACCTGGTTTAAGTTCTGGTTTTGATTTTTCCTGATTGGCGCACAAGTTTTTGAGAAGTGTTGCTCCCTGAACCCTCATCCGTTCCAGCAAACTGAATGGGCCTATGGATTCTAGATAGAGTTAGGCCTAAACTTCCATTAAAAAGAGAGGGACACCTGTACCTGCTGAAAGACAGTTTGGTCGAAGAAAATAACTCATTCCTTGATTATCTTATCAATAGAACGTCTTTTAGGCGTACATCTCGTCAATAAATACATCTAAGTAGTTAACAAGGCAATAAAGGACCGTATATGGCCATTCGGTAGTAATGTAGTGTATATATAAAGGGCCATATATGAGCATAGGAACTAATTTAGTATATACATTAAGGGTCGTATAGAGGCATGCATTACATATATTGACATATAAAGGCATACAAGACTTTATACTTTAAGAATTAAGGTCACAGAACGTTGAAAAATGGATTATAATTTTTGCTAGCGTAGTACGTAAGCATATGAAAACTTAGAATTATTTACAGTATTCAGCGTGATGACAGGAGCTGAGGACCATTCCACTGAGCTAAAAAGCTCAATGAACTTGCCGACTGTCCCAAGTCGCACAGGCCAATGTTCTCATGGGAGTTTGTCGGTATTTCTTTGAGCTCTCTAGCGTGGTGGAGTCGAAATGGCCGTCAGCTCTATGATCATGTTCAAGTTCAAATCCCAACAACTAGCCAAACAACAACAAAAATTATATGCTCCTATACTGTATATACTATATACCTACTTGTAATGTATCTTAACCCTTGTTTATCTAGTACTGTACCTTAATGTTCTAAAGTTATCAGCTTAGCATTCTGCTAGATTCTAGCATTTAAACACTTTTTGCAGGTAAATAATAGGGGCGAGTAAATAAGGTGGCCTATTTTTACGAAAGAGTATAGCTTCTTTTACGTTTGCCCAAATCAACAGAACTTAGAACTGTTTCGATATAATCTAAATCAGTGCTTTCAGTCGTCTCTAGACCAGGCCAGGTGTTGTTTTTATCTTCAACTTTGGTCCAATTTTCAAATATTGTTTCTGGTATTCTGGAACCTTTTTGTCGCGGAACTTTTAAAAGGTCCATATCAGCGGACACATCTTTTACTTTTAGTTTCTCAATTTTTTCACACTGGTCCTCATATTCTTTTATCCTTCTAACAAACTTTTTATTCTGCGGGAACCTTCTGCAACGAACACTGACATCGCTTATCTCTTTTTTGGAATCTTCCAGCGCTTTTTGCAACCGCGGGAGAGAAGACGTCATTTTGACTTTCTGATGCGGTAAACTTCCTTTTGATGTTTGCTGTTTCTGCGATCCGCTTGTAACGGGCGGCGTGTGTATCCTCTGCGGTTTTTTCTCCTGCCATGGCAATCTTGACCGCTTCGTCGTAGACGGGCTGAGAACAACGTGCGGTAATTCTATCGTAATCAAATCAATATCATTCAGCAACCGTCCGGATGATTTTTTTGTTTGCTCTGAGTTTAAAAGCAGTTGTTTTTCTTTCCGTTGAAACGAACATTCCAGTTTCACTTTCTCCTCCTCAATTTGTTTCTGATTTCTCTCAAGCTGCCATGCTGCGTAACCGTTTTTCCTTACAAGCCGCGTCGCTCTAACCGCATCACAACTTCGGTCAGCGTTCAGAGAAGCCTGTCTAAGATTGTGGGAAATCTTTCGGTGAAATTCCATGCTTTATCGTATTCCAACCCAATTTTGGCGCTAAACACTTCTTCGTCGACGCTAGAACTTCTCCAAAAGCTAACCTTACAGTTTTTCTAAAAATCGTTACTTTAGCAATACAAATGTTTGAAATATTAATTTCTTTCTTGTAGCTTAAAGTATACCTTTCCTAGTACGTATCAGTCTCTGGCTTTTCCAACTTTTTGCGCCTCCAACTGCAGACTACTAAATTGTCACTGTTTCACCGTCCTTTGTTTATGCTCGCGAACAACTTTTCTTTCAAGTTATCGTATTACAGTGACTTTTCTTCACTTTAGTGTAAGGTGTACTACGCAATTTTCTGAAATTCACCAACCTTGTTTACCCTATACCTCACATATCACGTGGTTTGTGCAAGCTTATTTTATCACATCTCCAGCTCACTGATTGGCTGATCTTCTACAATGACGTGTTGGCGGGCCTACTTTTAGTCTTGTGTTCTTCGAACCTCCTGGGTTTGCGGATATCTTGATCCGTACTAAATAAGATTTACGAGAGCAGAATTTTTCACTTCCAGATTAGATAATTGTTTTATTTACTTAAAAACCGATTTCACGTTTTCTCTTCAACATAGGATTACGCATTTTGGAGATTGCTCAATTAAATAAACGTAAGATTTCAGTTAGTTTTTGTCAACATCAGACGCGCATAGAAATTATTTGCAGTCGTTGCACCTGCTTTTCTTCTAGCCTACTTGCCCATTACACCTTGCAGAAAACTTCACAGATTAGCCTGAAAGAATGACAGCAAACGCCAATTACTCACCAAATATCTCAGTTTGTTCTTAATATCTGGTTCTTGATACAATTTTAGGCCTATCCTGTCTTAATATTCCCGCCACTATGTACACGCATTTTTTTTTATAAGGAAGTGCTTTATAAGGAAGGTAGTACTCGGGTAGACAAAAACTTAAGGAATTCCAGTACTGGATCGGAGACTATTAAGGAATCTGACTTTTGAAGCTGATCATTTACGTGTATAAAACGAGCAAGCAACACTTATTGTCAATGGTTTAGTTAGTATTCATTTCTATTCGTCTTCTGACACCTTCATGCCCTTATATTCCCTTGTCCCTAGGTTTATTTTTAAGAAACAGGTATAAAAGTTAAGGAATTGCTAAGGAATTTTCAGTGCTCAAATTTGGCTGTCAGTTAAGGAATTTTCAGTACTGGGCCTGAGCCGAACTTCCTTATAAAAAAAAATGCGTGTATTCGAATCGCCAGTCGCCCCGCGGAATAACACCTCTAGCACGTTTTGTTTATTTTTCGCCAGATCACGTCACTCGCGCCCTTAAACGAAAGTTTGTAGATTACAAAGCGATTAAAAGTTTGGTTTTTCCTAACAATTCGCGAGTTGGTTGACGTTTGCGGAAAGCAAGATTCCCGGTTGGTACACAGCGTTGTGTTGTTTCTAAGATAAACAAACTCCAAAATCTAACTCGGAACAGGCCTTCGAATGCCACACAGTGCAGACACATTGAAAATATGAGCAAGCGGTTTCAGGGCATCTTTTAAGGATTTTTGACTGCTGGGGCAAAAATTTCAAAGGGCCCATGCCTTCTAACTATACAAATATGATTCCCGTGAACTTATTCTCCTAACACAGGGCATATTTTAAGGAAATTTCCCAAGACCACAAGGATGTTTGCGCTAAAGTCGCACAGCGCACCGGAGGTGTGTTTATCAAGGGGGATTAGGGGGCATGCTCCCCCAGAAAATTTTCCAAAATACCACCAGCAGATTGCCTTAGATTGGTGGTTTTTCGTATTTGTTTTCGAAAACTATGTTATCAGAAATAACTTGAACCTTAACATCACCGTTTGGCTATCCATCACAAGAGCTTTTATGTTTTTGGAGAAAGAAAGACAGTAACACTTGTAGAATGAACAAGTTAAACTAGGTATTTTTGCTCAGAGCAACAAAATCATACCCCCAAAAATCTTGAAAAAAAAGCTGGGTGTAGCCAGGGGGGTGAGCCTGCGGATTCATCTGTTGTACTCGTACATAACTCTATAAAAGAACACGGACAATTGGTAACTAAAAATATTGCTTCGCTTCAACGGAACAGTATACCCCACACTTTCAGATTTCCAAGACAACACTTTGGATTTCCAAGACCAAAAAGTGAGGGAAAAGCCACGCTAAAATAGGCCCTGCAGGAATGGTGCTTTTTGCCATTGATATCGATCATCAACTGTTGCAAGTCACAGAACTCAGTCTGAATGGATTACTTTACTGTATAGCGAAAACTGATAAATATTCTTACAGATAATCAGTGAACACTTTTCTGCCTACTGTAATCTATGCGTATCATGCACCAATCTTTCCAAAAATTGAACTAAATTTTGATAATACCTATGTCAAAAGGGCCCATCACTGGTGGGGCAAAACCGGGATTTCAACGATCAATGGTGGGGCAGCCGATGGGGCCTGGTGGGGCAATTACCCCACCACTCAGTATGTTAAAAGATGCCCTGAGCGGTTTAATTCCCTACTCTTGCATAGTTGCGGGCAGGATCGTTTTAAAAGCGCGTAAAACCCGAGGCTACCAGTTTCCTTGCACTGAAACTCGCTAAAACCTCATTTCAAAACTCATCCAACCCGAGGTTCCCCTTTTCCTGGCCCTGAACTGTTGGCATTTTGAACAAGGGGAAGCTTCTTCTAAAGCCCGGTTTAATAAGGAGTGTTGGACGCTCGAGTTCATTCGTTTGAGCCTGGATCTCGCCAACTAACAAGAGGATTATAAGAAGGAAGAGATCACAAAAACGTGTCCATTTATAGTTATTTAGGAGAAGAACTTCGGACTGTATTCCCTGTAGAGTTACTCGCAAATTTCATTCGGCTCTAATTGTCGTTGGCGCTTCTTTGATCATGCAGTCCAGGCCTGGGGGGGGGTACTTGACCCTGAAATGCGCCAAAATGTAGAGTGATGTGCCCCAGAGTCCAGGTTCGACTACCATCAATTGCGCCTTGCGGGATGCCACTCGTGGAAAAATCTCCCCAGAGACATGTTCAAGAGCTTCTGTTTTTGATAGCTATACACGCACATAATAGGACAAGACTATGTTTTCATACATCCATATTTAGTATTTACAGTAGTGGCATAGCGAAGGGGGGAGGGAGGGGCAAGTGCCCCCGGATGCCAAGTCAAAGGGGGCGCAAAATTGTCAAGTTTATAATAAACGGAGAGATGAAAAATAGAAATTTTATTAAGAACGTAACTTAAGATGGAATTAAGGGCGCAACAATCGTGTCTGCCCCAGGCGCTGATGACGCTCGCTACGCCACGTGAAATTAAAAAGTACTACAAACGCCATCTAATCTTTTAAGTTTATGCACTACGTTTAACTACACAGTAGCTATTTAAAAGCACAATTTGTTGCGTTCGTTTTGAAGGTAATAATGCTCTTCTCAATATGAAGCTGCGTTACTATTTAGTGAAAGATCGAGGTCTTGTTAATCTGAACTCTTCTTCGTAAATAGTCTCGCATTTACGAACATCATCGGGTCGTTTTTTCATGTCGGATTTAGTAGACCTTGGTATAAGTAAGTTTGGGCTGTGTTGCCAGTCGCCCCGTCCTGAACCCATTGCATGTCCTGAACCGTGTGACATAGGCTCGCTAAGTCTCCGAGCAAGCAAGCTAGTTCTCGGGCTGTTTGTTTTGACAATAATACTCGGGCAAAAGCTAGTGCGACGGTTGAACGTTGGCATCTTGTTATCCGCTACTTTACCGCTTCCCTGCCGCCGTTGAATACTAGCTACCGCATCGCCATGCTTCCCAGCAACTGCCGGTAGAAAATTATGCTTTTGGTCTCCAGCTTTATCCGCGGATACGCAGAGTATAAGATTCATGTCATGCACTGGCAAAGGCGGAAGGCGGGACCGCTTCGTCTCAGCTGGACTTAGAACGATCTCGGGTAAATCTTCTTCTCCGTGCTTCGAAAGTCTTCCCGACGAGTGCAGTATCTTTCTCGTTGCGTCGAGTATTTCTTGCTCGGAACGCTCGTTTGAAATCTCGTATTTCGTTATTTGTCGGTTGATTTCCCTCCGTTTTTTCTCGAGTTTTTTCGCTTCCATAATATTGGAAAACACGGCGTGAGTGACATTGTTGTTGTTTCGTAAAGGTAAAGGATATTTTGTGCCATTTTGCTTTGTGTAGCGGTTTTTTTGCATGCTGGAACACTATCTGCGTTGCACCTTAATACTACATGTATTTTTACTCTTTGAAGATGATGTAAAGTAAAGCCACTTCGTCGTACAATATTAAGCTACAAGAACTTATCGGGCGCTTATTCTCATAACTGTACGCCAAGGCTACGTAAGTAGACTCAAGCTTACGTCAAACATCCAAGATTCTTGCACAGCTTTGGGAATAAAGGCATAAAAATGGTGTAGGCCCCGGGTAGGCCTATAAATAAAGTTTTCTTTGTCGTCGACACTGACTTTTACCCAAATCGTTGTTCCTTTACTACCAGAAAATTTATATCTCAAAATCACAATGATTTTTTAGTCACAAATCTTAAATCGTGTATTCTGCAAATTGTTCATCGAGTTCTTTAATGCCAATTTCTTGTGAAACAGAGCTCTCTTTAAAACCGACAGTTTTGCTGCGAAAAGCTCCTATACTGATGCCAATCGCAATATATTGGTCTTTTATTCTTTTACCTCCAGAAAGTTTATGTCAAAGTCACCGAAATTCTTCGTTTATTCAGAGCCATGTACCTTACAATCGTCAAATTTTGCATCGAATTCTAATACCAATTTCTTCAGTAGGGTAACCATGCACTTGCACTTTCAATACTCTGCCCATACTTGCTGCAAAACATCTTATATTGATGCAAATTACAAACTTCGCACCTTGCAATTTAGTATCTTCTACCAAGGGTCTAATTAAGGAGAGTTAATGCTATAATGATTACAACAATAGCGTCCCTTGAAAGTACAAATTCTATGGTTTGTATTTAAACGGTACAAGGGGACATGATTGCTCGAGAAGAATTACTGGATGGAGTTTTTTTGCACCTTTCTGTTATCTAGTTTTTGTAGCCTGCATCGAGGCGAAACGATTGACTTGCTTTTCAATTGACGTGCTTTTCACGTGATTAACAATTTTGAGGGAGATAAATTCGTTGCTACTCTGGGTACCAGACTATCAATGTCAAGAGTTTTTCTTGAAACTGAAAGTCTGGTACCCAGGATAATCCGTTGCACGAAGCACAGGCTAATTCTCCTCACAAGAGCTATTCTCCATATTACCATAAATTGCAAACATTGTAAGGTCATGATCGCCGATGGTCTGCGACATACGAGAATCAGGCTTCGTCTCGTTCAGATGTCGAGCCTCTCTTTCATTATACAGTCGGTTGTTTCATTGTTTCAGTTTCAGTGCTGTTTCAAATCCTTTACTGTAACGGTAAGAAAGTGATCATTATGGCACGACATTATTTCTCTCATCAGCCGACTGTGAAAAGAACTGATTAAACTCTGCGTATCCTTTGAAAGCCGCTATTGCAGCTGTGGAATTTCTTCATTTTAAATCATCTGCTACAGAAGTCGCTGTAGCAATTAAGACTGCTATTCAATCTCAACCTGCAGCTCATATAGCTTGTGCTGCAACGTCAAACTTCGCTGTCCATATTTGAACCTTGTACAGGCTTTTTCAAATCGTAATTTGAGTGGCTGCTGAAGTGACGTCACAATTTCTTACAAGTATCATACCTAAATTGGCCTAAAATAATGTAAATAATTTAATATTGTAAAAGCAAAAATAATGCTACATACTACACTGTATCATTCCTGGCCATTGGCGATTAAATTCTTTGCATTTCCTTGCTTAGAAAATCTCTTTACGATATCAAAATCTTTCTTTATGCCTAGGCTAAAATTGACAATATTTTTGCGTGCAGCATACTCATTACAGCGTGCATACTATTTGGCATTAGAGAGTAATGTAATTGTCGAAATTTATCAGCTACATCGCCAAGACAGAAACATAAATCCCCTGATCGTATAATCCAAGTTCAAAAATACGAAAGTGGTTCTTGAATTAGTTTATGGACAGACGAGTTTCTAATTGCCTTATGAAAATCTTTATTTTTGTGATAATTCCACCCTTTAACGGTATTAGGATTCAGAAAACTCTATTATCAACTCTGAACTCTATATCTCCCTGTTTGATTTCATCTTAAGCTCAAAAGAAACATCGAAAGCGATTTAAAAGTCTCAGTTATTTAGCTGTTTGAAATCAGGCAGGCAACGAAGATATTTGGCTGTGTTTGTATTTACAGTCCACGCCCAAGGCAACAACATCGGCCCTTAGCAGTGCACCTGTGACACATTTGAAGCTGAGCTCATTTAGGGATGATGTCAAATCGAGCAAGTGGAGGAAAAGCGACTAACATCAGACGCCCTGGGCGTTTTAAAAACACAGAGAATGGTTTGCTTACAAGTACTGTGTACGCGGGCTTGCGACAGACTCTTATTTTCTTCTCAGAGCGACAATTGGAAAGGACAAGATTGATACAAGGAGAGGAAAGGAAAAATGAAATCGGGCAGAGGCTTCTGCCGACTTTGCAGTCTCAAGAACAGAAATCAAGTTTATATGCCAGCCACAACCCGAAGGAAGGTTGCTGCTCGGACTTGCCAAGAGGACGCTTTTCAACAAGGAAATTTTTGCTTCAAACTGCAAATAGATACAATAAAGTTGAGTTGGAGTTTCAGCAAGGCAGGTGTCTCAAAACTCAGGAATTCCCTATTCCTTCATTTGATTATTCAACAGAAAAGCAAAATCAAACTGCGGCGAAAAATAAGACCGCTAGAAACCGGATTAAAGTCATGAGTCCGAGATCACCAAAGAAAAACAATGATCTGGATCAAATCATGAGCAATACCGAGACTGCTTTGGCGAGATCATACTCTGATAAGGTGCTTGGTAAGATTTTCCGAGGAAATGCAGGGAAACCGGAGTGGTCTAAGCAAAACCGGAGGTGGATATCGAGCGTTGTAAAGCGTGAGAATAATGATCCAGAGTCTTGTAAATCACACAAGTCCGGGAAGAGAGTGAATTCTTATGTTCCAGAGGCTTCTAGAGCAGGAAATTTGTGTGGCAAAGCTCTGAATTGTGATCTGGAGACTACCGGACAACAGAACTCCGTTACGAAAACTCAGCATTGTAATCCGGAGCTTTGCGTGCAGAAGTCCGGGACAGAGAATCGTAATTCTGATTTAGGATCTTCTGCGTTACAAGAGCCCGGTCCGAAAGCAATTAATAAATCAGTACCTTTCACACGCAGAAAGGAAAAAAAATTTTTTTTTAAAATGGGAAAATTTTTTCTTTTAAAAATTTTCTTCCCAAGGAAAAAAATTTTTTTTTTTAAAAATTTTTTTTTAAAGGGGTTTTTTTTTTTAAAAACCCCCCTTTTTTAAAAAAAAAAAGGGAAAAAGGGCCCCTTTTGGGAAAAATGTTCCCAAAAAATTTTTGGGGAAAAAATTTTTAAAATTTGGGGCCAAAAAATTTTTTTCCCCCCCCTTTAAATTTTTCCCAAAAAATTTTAAATTTTTTTTTTAATTTTTTTGGGGAAAAATTCTTAAAAAATTTTTTTTTTTAAATAATTTTTTTTAATTTTAAAAAAAGGGGGGGTGAAAAAAAAAAGGGGGAAAAAACCAAAATTTTAAAACCGGGGAAATTTTTTCCCCCCTTTTTTAAAGGGGGGGGTTTTTTTTTTTTGGGGTTTTTTTTTTTTTTTAAAAAAAACCCTTCTTTCCAAAATTTTTTTTAAAAAAAAAAAAAAACCAAAAAATTTTTTTTTTTTGGAAATTTTAAAAAAAAAAATTTAAAAAAAAAAGGGGGGGTTTAAAAAACCAAAAAAACCCCTTTTTTTTTAAAAAAAAGGGGAAAGGCCGGGGGCCCGGGAAAAACTTTTGGTTTTTTTTTTAAAAAAAAAATTTTAAAATTTGGGAAAAAAATTAAATTTTTTTCCCCCAGGTTAAAAAAAAGGGGAAAAATTTTAAAAAAAATTTTTGGGGCCTTTTTTCCCCCCAAAA
The DNA here is from genome assembly GCA_014526335.1 of Chrysaora quinquecirrha. Taxonomy (NCBI): domain Eukaryota; kingdom Metazoa; phylum Cnidaria; class Scyphozoa; order Semaeostomeae; family Pelagiidae; genus Chrysaora; species Chrysaora quinquecirrha. The sequence goes on along the minus strand of JACTAT010000160.1, from coordinate 113,779 downwards.
AGGAACCCAAAACCAAAATTTTTTTTAAAAAAAAACCCCCTTTTTTTTTTCCCTTTTTTTTTTCCCCAAAAAAAAAAACCCCAAAGTTTTTTTTTTAATTAAAAAAAAGGAAAAAAAAAACCCAAATTAAAAAAAAATTTTTTCCCCTTTTTTAAAAAAGGAAAGGTTTTTTTTTTTTTTTAAAAAAAAAAAAAAACCTTTTTTGGGAAAAAATTTTTTTTCCTTTGGCCCCTTTTTTTTTTTTTAAAAAAATTGTTGTATTATCTTTCATTGATTTCTATTCATATGCGACATGTTAACAACAATTACCGAAATCAGAATTAATTTGTACCTAATAACAATAGCTGAAATCCCTAAAGAGGGTAGTTCGAATCATTCATAGAAATGACCGTTTTGAAAAAAGGCCCGTAGTTGTAAGATAAAATCAGAACCCGTTTTAGCGTTCTTGTTGTTTGAAAAAGGCCCGTAGTTGTAAGATAAAATCAGAACCCGTTTTGGCGTTCTTGTTGTTTTGAAAAAGGCCCGTGGTTGTAAGATAAAATCAGAACCCGTTTTGGCGTTCTTGTTGTTTGAAAAAGGCCCGTGGTTGTAAGATAAAATCAGAACCCGTTTTGGCGTTCTTGTTGTTTGAAAAAGGCCCGTAGTTGTAAGATAAAATCAGAACCCGTTTTGGCGTTCTTGTTGTTTGAAAAAGGCCCGTAGTTGTAAGATAAAATCAGAACCCGTTTTGGCGTTCTTGTTGTTTGAAAAAAAGGCCCGTAGTTGTAAGATAAAATCAGAACCCGTTTTGGCGTTCTTGTTGTTTGAAAAAAGGCCCGTAGTTGTAAGATAAAATCAGAACCCGTTTTGGCGTTCTTGTTGTTTGAAAAAGGCCCGTAGTTGTAAGATAAAATCAGAACCCGTTTTGGCGTTCTTGTCGTTTGAAAAAAGGCCCGTAGTTGTAAGATAAAATCAGAACCCGTTTTGGCGTTCTTGTTGTTTGAAAAAAGGCCCGTGGTTGTAAGATAAAATCAGAACCCGTTTTGGCGTTCTTGTTGTTTGAAAAAGGCCCGTATTTGTAAGATAAAATCAGAACCCGTTTTGGCGTTCTTGTTGTTTCGAAAAAAGGCCCGTATTTGTAAGATAAAATCAGAACCCCGTTTTTGGCGTTAACGTCGTTTAAATCATACAGATGCCCGTAATACAGATGCTTGTTATTGCCAGGGCTCGTTCCCGTTATACATAGTATAGGAACTCTGTGGATTATGAAACTCTGATACTCTTTACACTGATTAGTTTCATACTTTGTTGTCTTTTTTACAAACTTAAAATTAAATTTTAATTTCACTGTTATTTGCATTATTGTGATAGAAAACAATTGAAACACGATATGAGTTATTTATTCTTTATTATTTGAAAGAATCCATTGTTCATTCGGCGCCCGCTTTGAAAGCCCGTATTTGTCAGAAAAGCCCGTAATTGTCAGGCCCGTATTTGTCAGGTAACGTTACTGACCCCGCTCCATCTATTATGGCGGCGGGCGCAGCAAAAACTTTGATTTGTTTTACAATTGATTTTCCAGGGAGTTCTTGATGTACTATGTCAAGCTTGTGAAAGAGTTGGATGGAAAAAGCCGACGAAAATTCAAAAAGAAGCCATCCCTGTTGCACTAGAAGGTTTGATATAATTAATTCTCTGATACAAATATGGTGGACAGACTTGAATAAAACAATAGAACGGACAGGAAAAACAATGGAAGTTGGTGTACGCATATGGTGGACAGTGTATGTTTATCCATCCATCATGGGATGCATGAAGCTGGCCAGACTGCTAAGTTTGTAAAGTGCGCTCCGAAGATGGTATCAAGAAAATAAAAGTCGCACTTGATAGTCTTGAGTACTAAAATTCTAGTATTTTACCAAAATTTCACACTTGAAATTGGTATTGTGCTCCTAGGGTTCTTTTGCTTGCTCCAAATAAATTCAAAGCGAGAGACAAAGTTAGCAGTCTGGGAGTATGGCAAAATCGCACCCGAGATTGCAATCCAAGGGCAGAGCACACTTGGTGCACCTGAATACAAAGCATTTTATTCAAATAGAACATTCATGGTATTAAATTTATTTTTTAGGGAAAGATTTGATTGGACTTGCTGAAACAGGATCTGGTAAAACTGGAGCATTTGCGTTGCCTGTTCTTCAAGCCCTCCTTGAAAATCCACAAAGGCTTTTTGCTCTTATACTTACACCAACTAGGTAAGGAACCTTATAAACTGTTGTTTTTTTTTGGGAAATCATTATGATAACGTTTGAGAGGGTCATTTATTAGAAGGATACATTAAAAGAGGGGGCTTATTAAGCCTGGTTTCCACTTAAAAGAATGTTGTTGATTCAATTGAATTTGACCCGCTGTTGATCGACACGGGCAGTTTCCACTGGGTCGAGCAGGTCAAATTCGACCTGAACAGGAAGTGGCCTTTATAACAAAAACTCAAAAAACTCTTTCATTTCTCATTGGTTGTCATTAATTTCTCAAAGTATTGTCTGCTATCTGATTGGCCGAAAGGTCCTTCAACTCAATCGAATTTGATCGAAAAAGGGCGCTTGAGAGTCC